>JZLH01S0272320.1:14996-25004 GCA_001188425.1 Eucidaris tribuloides
TATCGAGTCCGGTCGTTTTTCAGAGGTTTTAACGGACAATTTGGACGGACATTTTACATTTACCTAGTATCCTCCTCTAGACTGAAAGCTTTGACATGTGTATAGAGTACGGTCATTTTTCAGAGGTTTTCGGACGATTTGGACGGACATTTTCCTAGTTAGAGTAACCCGTCCAATTTTCGACCACCCGCCAAAATGCGACCACACGGGAATTTTTTGCATTGTCATGACTCATGACATGTCTTGTGAAAAACTCTATAATAGTATGCACACACTTGCCACATGTTAACACACTACTATCAAACTGATCAAACATGTCACAAACATTGCCAGAATTTGCTCTTAAAATGTCACATTTATGGACGAATGTTGCGACGTTGTCGCAATTTTTTTAGAAATGCGCCATGCATGACAATGCATTTTAAATTTTTACATTTAGAGTAACAGGTAACATCAGACATCGCACGTGGGACTAACGGAAGCAAAAAGACGCGAGTTCAGTTGAATTCTCTCACCATAAGTAATGTGTATCCTGTCCAATTGGAAACAGAACGGTCTGAAGTTGAGAAAAACATTTTAGCTTCGAAAAAAACTGATCTGCGTATAAAACGATGGTATTAATAGGTTTAAATCAGTGAAATTATGGACGAAGAATGCGGCGTCGTCTGCTGAGCCTCAGCTATAAACAGTTTGTCGGAAAATTCAAGTATGGATCAGTTCTTTAAATTTCATCCACAAATTTAAATTGAATAAATATTAACTTCAATAAAATATTATTTTTAGTAAAAAAATTATAGAATTATCGTTTCTATAAATTAATATTAACATTAAAAAGTAGTATTTTCGCGTAACGTACGAAGAGAAACACACAGCGCACGCGCACGCCGGAGGACGGACAGAGACACAGTCAATCTCAATCACTCAGAGAATTGTCACAAAATCACTTCAAAATAATATAATGGCTGAACTCAACATTGGTAAACAGTGTAGTGTGTCATCTTGTAAACAACTAGGTGAGAAAAATATTTTTTTCAGTTTAACAGTAGATCTAAGTCTCTGATTAATTTCTGACTGACAAGTGCAGGTGCTGCTCAACTCAGATTAGCGGACTGCCAACCTGTCTCTCGGCCGATGCTCCCCGCTCGCGCTCCAGTTGCAGTCCGCTCAGCCTCAGCTCACGATATTGTGGTCATGCCTCTCAGCCCTCATGTGGTACAAGGAAACAAAAAAGCTTGATACTGTCTGCGGTACGATTCTCATACATCGCCCCCCCCCACCACACACACAATAAAAAAAATAAGAATAAAAAATAATAAAATAAAATAAATAAATAGTCTAGTCTAAATAAAATAGATCTAAAATAAAAATGAAAATAATTCTGACAAAGTCATACTCTACTATAGAGATAAAGATTCCGCTGCCTGCAGCGGAGCACTGTAAGCTTTGCTCTCGTAGGTTGTACATCGTATCGATGTGAGTTGAATTGCGAGGCGTCTTCCAATAGGATAGACGAATGATTTTAATGGTTATGTATAATTAGGGTGGTCGTTCGAGTCTGCTCGGGCAGTGGGAAACGCAACAGCCAGTCAGACTTCTGTATCGTGTAATTGAATCTTTGTTTAGCGTTGTGAGTGGGTTGTCGTGAATGAAATTCCTGCCCAGTGATAGTACCAATAAAGCTGAGTGTGTGATCTTTAAGATGGGTATAGGCAATATAAAATAAAATTTTGACGATTTATACTGCTAAAAATATGTGATAAGACCCTTGAAAAAAAGCTCAATCATTTTGTGGCGGGGTATCAAAAAAATAGAGAAAAAACTACATGAATGGAAAAATTGGATCGATTTGGAATTAACCTTCAATGGTCATGCGATTTTCTGTATTGGCCACGCCCCTCCTGTTGCTTGTTATAATCGATATATGGTCTGGTGACATTTTACCATTCAGAGTAGTGCTTGTTCAAAGCTTGCTGGCGTACTAGCTTTGTATATTACTTAGCAACATGAAATATTATGATGGGCTAGCAAATTCCCGGTGGGCGACTCAGACGTCAGAGAATTTCGGACTAGGAATGTAAATGAAATGTTAATTGACAGTTTTAGGATGATTTGATAACAGAGATACTTTGAATAGTCTTAAAAGAACGTTATTGAGTTGTCAGGATAAGAAGGCTTCACTAATTCTTATTTATTCATATCATGTATGAGGACAATTTAAACGATCACTTTTGCAAACTGATTTACATACATTGTCTGGCGATGCACACTACAAAAAGGATGGCATGCGTGAGTGCGTTGGTATAGATCAGTGATGTCGCAAATCGGTAAATTTACGATGTTGTGTGTGTGAAAACATCGGCGCTGGGCAGAAAAATGGATGTCGCAAAACAGCTTTAAATTCGCTTTGGTAATGTCAATCATTCAACTTAGATTTCGTCATTTTATGTATTCAGAACAAATTGATATCAAATTTTGTTAATTGTAACAAAAGTTTGAACCAGTTTTCGTGGTGTTCGAACCCTAGTCAATGTATATATTTGTCCTACACTAATTAAGGAATCGAAAATTAAAAAAAATGGTATTAACTCACGCCAATCCGGATTTGTTGTGCTTCTGTAATCCACTGCCCGTGTAGTTAGCTATGGGGATCGCTGCGCAGTGACTTCTTGGTAATGTATCGACGCAATCGCAGAACGTGGATTTTGCGATAGCCGCTGCCAATTTTGAATCGGGCAAATTTAATATTGGCAGTGCCCAATAGAGGGGAGAACAACCTACATCAAGCACTCATAATACTCTAAGAAGGCAGAGTGTGAAGAGACGCATACCAAGTGCATGTGAGTATGCCTTAATTGTTCACGCTATGTTCACAATACTGTCCATGATAAAAAGAGCATGAGGGAAACCCTACGCGACGAAGTGTATAGGAGCGAGCGTGCTCGCACAGCGTCTGGGACAGGCTAACTCTACTAGTACAGGGTGGGGTTTGAGTAGCCGGACACTTAGGAGATATCAATTTGACGGCGTATTCACCGTTAATTTTACCAATTGCTTCAAAAACTCAATATATTTGTCATTGACATGTTGAAGAATGTACTAACTTGAATTACAAATCATATCACAACAATGGTGTTTTACGGCGTAGATTTTAATGATTTTGTCGTTCGTGAAAGCAGCTCATTGGTGAAATTTAACACACGTAAAGACTGCATAGGCCGGCTTTAATGGACTTTAATTTTTTGAATTTTTTCTGGATTGTTACCAAAACGAGTCTTATTCAAATGATCAATATCAGTATTTTCATGAAAAATAACAATTTAGCGGGAAAATATGAAGCTTGGTACCCGAGTGTTCTTGTGTTGAATTTGCGCGATACTGCCGACGCGTCTGCCGTTCTCTGGCGGTGTCGGGTAGCTCAACCCGTCGAATACAACTCTCATGATACTGAGTACTAGTATGATAATTATGGTAAGTCTACTAGACTCATCGACCACCGTTTTTTAAACCGACCTACCTCGCGCACTGGCCTTCTTGCGTAAAAATTCGAGAAATACACATAGGATTAAGCGCAATACACCACAATATTCAAACAAGCCCACAACCAAGAGAAATGAGGAGGAATCATGTACGAAATTAACGGAATTTAAGAAAAATCTTGCGCATCAATGTTGATACACGTGTTTTCCTATTCACTGTGACGCGTTATGATTCCGAACGGGTTGAGGACAGTACGCGGCGCATTAGAACAACGCCATACGCGCCGGGAACCATCGCGCAATGTTTTAAATGGACCCGGAGGACAATGCTTCTATTTTTCCTCCCATAAATTATTATTTTTCATAAAGAATTCAATATTTATTATTTGAAAATTTCAATTTTTTTGCAACATATCCTGAAAAAGTTAAAAACTACCACTTTACGTGCTAAATCAATGGGCAGTAGGCGGTCGGTTTAAAAAACAAGCTCGCAGCTGCGCTTCTGAAAAATGTCACTTGCTGTCGTCGCCAAAATTTCCGTGCGTACGGTAGGAGGTAGCAATCTAAGCCCAAAAAGTAAATCTACACCATTTTCCACCCAAGTGTGAGAAAATTTAGGTAAAAGTAACAAATATTTTGTGAGATAAGGTGTGATTAAGCTTAAGCGGTCGATGAGTAGTACATGTACATCCAACCATACTAGACTAACGTCCGTATTGGTAAAATCGCCACTTTGTGTGAATGTTTTGTGTTACCTTGACTTCAGCCTGGAAATATGAGTCCTAGTTGTAATCCTTGATATTTTTTCTTCCTAATCCACCTTAATTTATATCTCCTGGAAGTCGAAAATATTTCCGAAACATTGTTTTATTTCTTGCCTCCGTTACTGGCGAAATGTTTGATTCGGCGTGGTTAATCGCCGACGCGTGTTATGTCAATGCAACTTGCCTGCGGGACTGTGCGGTGCGAACGCTGTGCAAACCCTATGGCAAAATTGTGAGATGCGCATAACACGTAAAGAATAGCCATTGCGCAATTGCTTGATCGCGATCTGGCTCATTCACAATACATGTGTTTGCCACCGCATTTTTAGCCGGCTAAATTGCCAGTTTTGCAATATTTGTTTAATGTAATATCGCCAATTTCTTTGTTGATTTATAATAATTGAAATTTGGTATTTTGTGCAATTTGAGATGATGTTTGGATAATACTTAGTTAATATGTGCTGAAAAAGTTGAGTGCAAGTCAGCCAGTTTGTTGCATAGCGTGCGTGAACATGAGTGTGTATGACCAATGGCTGAACGGCTTGTGGGTGGTACAGACAACATCGCGATGTTTTCAGTGGCGCAAAAAATTTTCCCCTCCCTTTCCGGTAAGGACTTTTACTTTGATTGGTCGCTTAGTATTTTAACTCATTATCATAATAACTAACAGGTAATATGCGCCCATTTTGACAGAAGCAAATGGGCCTACTTTATAGCGCGAGGCGACAATACCTGTATGGCGATTATACCTACGGACGTTAGATCTAATCAGCTTTAATTTGCCAAAGGTCATATCACACCAATAACAGATTCTGAATGTCTTTAAGTTTTTTTAAAATTAATTAATGAAAAATCTCGGGGGAAGGGGGGGGGGGAACCCCCAATATTTTTGACTACATTTTACATAATATCATCCAAAGGGTTAATAATCAGAATTATACCTCACCAGAAAGATCAGAGTCTGATCTTTCTGAGGTATAATTCAGATAACCTTAACACCTTATTAACCCTTTGGATGTTATATCTCGGGGTTCCCCCCCCCCTCGGAGATTTTTCATTAATTAGTAATAAAAAAACACTAAACTTTCAGAATCTGTTATTGGTGTGATATGACCTTTGGACATAAAGCTTTCAAATAAAAAAAAATCGCCAAAACTAAACTTGTGCTTTAACTTCAATGAAAAAATAAAACTAAAAACTTATTTCTTTAGATTGCAGGCAATGGGTTCAAAACAGTTTTATTTCTTGAATAGAAAAAATCTTATTGGTTGTTCAAAATCGGGGGCCACTTGCACCCCAGGGCGAGGCCAGTCAAACATAATGCTGTACACATGCGTGACCCCAAAAATGCGTTTAAATGGGTGTTTTTTCAGTTTTAGACATGGGCCACGCATGCATGTATTAAAGGATATCAAAAACACTGATTTTCAACAAAAAGGGTGATTTTGAAAGACTGGTCAAATGTATTTAGGGTATGTTTTTTATTCCCAGGCTTTTTTTGTAACTGAAAGACTGGTCAAGTGTATTTAGGGTATGTTTTTTTGCTCAAGCTTCTTCCTCCTCGTTTCTGAAAAGTGTTATCCGAAAGCGATGTCATACAACCCTGGGAAATAACTGCAGGAAAACGGATTGTGAAATTTGTCAATTCTCTGTCCACGCACACGGCTTCAGTCTATGGCGTGGACAAAACTTGTTTAGGGGTCATATTCTGGTGATAACTTGTTTAGGAGCCAAAATGCGTAAATGAAGCACACGGAAAACTTGTTTAGGGGTGATTTTGCACACGGAGAAAAACTTGTTTAGGGGGAGTGTGGAAATAATTTGGTCACGCATGTGTACAGCATTATGTTTGACTGCCCCCCCCCCCCCCAGGGACTTGCACAAAACCCTGACATCTTCAGTGCTATCTTTGTTGCCGATGTTTGGAGATGTCTGGGAAGACAATGTGCCTTTCTGACGTTACGAGTTTGTTTTTGTCTGACCCCATTGAAGATGGTATGATTTTGCTGCTGCTACTTACACCGACATTTTCATATTTCCTGTGGACCTCGTGACAAGGACATATTTGTGACCAGCTCTGAATAGGTTATTCCTAGTGAAAGTAAAATAGATTTAGAAAATTATTGATGATATCAAATTCTATGACAGGGTTGTTTCACAATCAGGGTACATATTGCCAAAGTCCATTATATGACTTCACTGCAAAAAATGAATTCACTTGCTGGTGTAAACTTTAATATCCAGCAATTGGCCACTGCATAGTCTGTCTACAGCAGTGAAGAAACTGTTTGAAATGGACAACTTAGGTACAAATTGTGTATGTTTGTGTCAATTTTGAACAATTTCACAGTCTCATCTGATCTTGATGAATTTATGAACATTATCATTAATGACACCAATGACAATTACAGATCAGGGAGACCTGTAAAGTAAACACTGAGTCTAGCTAATTCAACTTCCAAACCCATGTGAGATGGTGACGTGCTAATAAATTATGACACTGTGCCAAAATCTGGAAGGAAATTCCCTCAAAATTGTCCTCTCTGAATTTGATGTAAATATGGCATAACTAGGGATTCCCAAGTACAGCATTTTGTTGTCATAAAAAACAAGTCATCTATATCCTTCACACCTGTAACATTTACTTTGTCCATAGTCCTCAAGTTTTCAGTTGGTAAACATTACAAAGTCGCTAGTTGGAATTCCGTCAAAAAGTGTCCTCTCCGAAAAAAACCCAGCCTGTCTGACTCATTTTTTTGACATCATATATTCTGACTAAAACTTATTTCAGGGTATGGATATTTGACATACAAAAGTACACTTACTATGTCTATCTGTAAATACACCAGGACTGCTGTATCCCCCTCTTCAGTACACAAAACTTTATATACCCACGTCACCTTTACTAACAATATGTGAAGGCTGAAAAAAAAATTGGGGCGACTTGATGCCTCCAAATTTTACTGTTTTTATATATGACCTATTTGCTACACAAAATAAAACAAATTGAAGGAAAAAAGAAACTTGATTTTTGACCCCCTGTGAGACTAATTGATGTACCCTGATTGTGAAACAACCCATGACATCAATTTTGTTCTGTCACAGTTTTATGTATTTGCTTTAATTTAACAGATTTCTTGCCCTTTACTTGCAATGGCTGTTCTGGAATTTTTTGGTAAGTAGCATATGGTTGGTAACAAAAAATACTACTGTATATGGTGTTATTTGTGATTGCATTTCCTTATCAGTCTAAGGAACTGATTCAGGATCTAGGTATGAATGTTACTGCATTTTTATCCCTGAATCTACCTAAGCCTGGCAATAATGTGTAGTAAAGTAAATAAGACAAACATTTGATCAAACTAATTGACAATAATCGTTGATCATGATGCTGCTTATTTACAAATTTTGGCTACAATTTGAGCTATAAATTCCTGTCAAAGATGACATATTCTGACTTTCCACACTTCCAAATAATGAGCCAATTGATCAATGAATGTCTGTAAATTATAAGTTTGCTGGTTGCAACAGAAGGCTGATTAACATATTGATTCAAGTTTTCCACTTTCTTTTAATGATATTGTTCTTAAGTAAAACTGGTTTCCCGCTGTTTTATCCAAGTATCTGCTGGTTAAAAATGGAAAATCTGTCTTTGTTTTCAATTCACACTCACAAATTTTGTTCTCTTATTCTTTGTAAAACATCTATTTTTCTGGTAATTTACCCAATCATCTCAGATTATTTACCTCAGCAAACACTCTGAAGATCCTTTCATTAAAGGCCCACTGTCAAGGGTCGACTCAACCACAGAGAGGATGTCAACTAGTCCTGGAATACAGGCACATATTCATGAACATGGACTGTTGCAGAGCCATAGTGTACACATTGTGGAAGGAAAACAAATGTATTTTCAACACTGTCATGGCTGTTTCCATTGCATTTTGGGTATGATTTGTGCACCCTTTTTATGATTTTCGTCCAAAAAGGGCTGTTTCATCCTGCCATGTCAGTGGGCCTTTAAATGATATCAGGATGAAGTACTAGTATTTTTGTCAAAACAATTAGTTATGTTCTTTTTTAACTGTTTAAATTTCAATTCTGGCAAGAGGGAATTCTGCCAAATTTTTTATTATTAAGCTTTCTGTGAAATTCTATGCATTTTCTGCACTGCAGATAACTCTGAACTTGAATTAAATACTAATGTAACTGTCGTACAAAACTGCATATTTAAGATAGGCCTACAGTATTTGATGCATTTTGTGTTATTGATTTTTGTAACAGCCTGGAGCACAGAAGCAAGGATGCACACAGCTGCAGTGAGGTGAGTACATTTTCAATTAAGCCTAACAAAAACAATCATCATATAAAACAAATCTACATCCGACTTTAACTGTTCATTTCTTTTCGTTGCATTTTGTTGCATTTTCCCCTTTCCTTTCATTTCAATATTTTGCTTGATTTGATTTGATTTCCATTTATTGGTCCAAAGAAGACATTTGCTGTGTACATCCAGCAAGTGCAATTAAATGAAAATTTCCACCAAACATGTAAATTTTCTATAGATATGAAACTTGACAAAATGTTTCTGGGTGCCTGTGTCGAGATATCAATGTAAGTATGTGCTCGTTCTATGTAATATTACACATTTTGCCTACACATTTCTGACCATATACAAATTTTGCAAGCCTACCTGTTTAAAGTAAAACTTCTGCTTCTGTTATTTTAAGGAATTGTGAGAACATGTATCCACAGAATAAAAAAAACCACACACACAAAACAAAACAGGAAGTAACAAATATTATCATGGTTTTCTCTATGAAGATAAACATTGTGTGAACTGTATGCATAATTGATATATGTAATGTAGGTATTAATCCACAGGCAAACAACTTGTTTCGTAGGAATGTGATATTGATATTCACTGCACAGTGCACACACAAAATGCAACTTAATGTCAGACATCAAAATATTGAATAAAATACATTCTTTACAGGACTCATAAATGAACTCATTAACATGAAAACCATGGTCTGAAGAGCTGGTCGTATTGATTCCTCTGCTGATATACCATTATAAAAAGAAATCAAATGTCTATGTTTTAACTGTTATAAAATTTGTTTTTCCAGTGTAACACATCCCAAGAAGGCAAAGCAGAGTATGTCACTCCTGTCTCCTATACCTGTAGTTTGCCTGGATGTAGTAAAAGTGAACTGGTTCCAGTAACATGTGAACACTGTGAGAAGAATTTCTGTCTTAGGTAAGTGATAAATATGAGGAGAATATTGAAATGCTTGCTGGCTAAAAACCGTCTTAGATTATTTTACAGATTCTGTTTTCATTTTAATCCATAAATTTTGACTATTTTACAAGAGATTATTGTGAATTGGGTGTTTGTTCCTGAGTACTTCACAAAATTTCAAACAGATGATTGTATTTGTAACACAAATTTGCAAATTGGTGATGACATTCTGTCATACAATCCAAAGCTGTGTAGCAAAAAGAATTTGACATAAACATCCAAGATTTGTGCTTATTTTTGGTAAAATATGAGCATAAATGAAAGTGATTTATGTGCATAAATATTGATAAATCATAAAATAGCTGAAAAAATTGTTCTCCATGTATGCCATTTCCAGCCTGATTATGTATGATTTTCTGTTCATCCCCCCCCCCCCAAAAAAAAAATAATATTGGATACATCACCATTCTATTAAAGTTTAAGATTATCCTTTTAGTTAAACTTGAAATTATCATACATACAGTTGGCA
>JZLH01S0272340.1:16225-27611 GCA_001188425.1 Eucidaris tribuloides
TCACATAGTGTGCGGTGGCCTTAAGGATACATTTTGCTGAAAAATATCGGATTTCAATTTTTGCAATTAACTTAATGGATTTTACAACTTCAAAATTGAGAAAGGGTGGAAATTTTTAAATTGAGCTCCCCGAAGCGTAAAATATGCCAAAAAGTGCCAAAGGAGGTAACAGGAGATCAAACGATAGATGATTAACATAAATAGCGATTAATCATTCACGAGAAACAGAATTTGTCAAACTCCTGCATGAAAAATCCCCCAAAATTACCCTTGTGACTTTTGAAAAGTGACATTTTTGCCTTTAATATGTGCTCACTCATGCATGACGGATCAACCACATTTTCACACAGAATTTGGTCAATTAGTGCAGAAACATCCTTGACAAATTATTTTGCTCACAACCGTTCTTTTATGAAGTTATAGTATTTTGAAAAAGAGGGTAGTTACTTTTTTTGTTGTGTTTATTTCCAATCCTGCCACTGCAATTTCCCCTGAACTTTATCAGTGCTACTCTTGGCATGCTAAGTCACCAAAAATGTATTTTATCATTTTTTTTTTACTGTGATTACCACAATGATAGTTTTGAGACAATTTGGGTTTTGTACCTGCCTTTAATAATAGCAGACATGTCAGCTTTCAATGTTGTACGAAATGACTGTCGTGTTTGGCGCAGGGGCATCTTCTATTCTCCCTATATTTTCATGATAAATACAATGCATTTAAATGAAAGCATTATTGTTTTTTTTCGCTTTTCTCCTACAGAGGATAAAGTGAAGGCATTCATCACGTGCTTCCACAAGCAGCTCCTAAAGAACGATCTGTTACAGATGAATGGTAACAACACAACAAACCCGTTTTCCATACCAGTATCAAATGGGGATCACAACTCGACCACACTAACTACACATGTGAAAACGAACTTTTACCAGTTCGACATCAATAGTTCGTCGGCGCTCCCCACGCACTCCACGCAGCAGTTAACGCGACCCAGCGGCTTCCCCGTTGAACTGATCAAAAGTGGGTTTGAAATGAAATGTTGAAGATATGCGTTCCACCGGAGCTACACAGCACTGTATTTATTTATCTATTTATTCTGTTTTCTTTATATTATACTGCAGTGTTGGCCTGTTCAGTAATGTAAAACTGCTTTTCAAAGGCGTCCTACAGTCAGGGGCGTAGCTACGGGGGGGGGGGGGATTTGGTGGCCCCTACAAAATTTCAAGGCCCCCGGCCCCCCTGCTGAAAAAAAAATCCTAGCTACGCCACTGCCTGCAGTTACATACATGTAGATCATTTGACATAAAAATACAACATACAAAACACTTATTTAACAATGTAAACAACAAAACGGAGAGTGAATTCTAGTGGAAACTGTGTTAAACAAGTAAACGCTTTTTCTAAACACATTCTTGCTTTACTTTGTAAATATGTCAACGCTATATGTCGTATGTCAAGACAAAACTCACTAAACATTGGTGTCTAACACTAAGTGTCAATAATTTCAACATACATTTTCTAAACTCGTCTTTGCCGTCACTTTCTAAACGCGCATTTTACAGTGTAGGGGTCGCCCCAGCGAATAGTCTCCCCACCACTACGATCTATTCTGTGATATGTCACACAAATCATCCTCACTATATCCTTTCTTTCTACGTCCAACCCCCCCCCCCTCCTTAGATCTACCTCTCTTCCTTATCCTATTATCTCTCGTGAATGATGGTATGGTACGCAAACAAAGTAGTGCACAATTCTTCTTTCGACCATATCGTTACAGGGAAACTTTCCTTTTCTGATGAGAACAAACGTTGTTCTGTAGGTGTTAATATAAAATGTCTTCTTTATAATTTACCACTTTTAGATGTGGTTTTGTTGTCTACATCATGAATGCATGGCGCAGTGGATTCAATCATATCTATTTTCCACACGACAACTTTGTTTTCGCTGTTACTGAAGGCCCGTTATACAGTGCGTATAAAAAAAAACGGAACAGTTTTGAAAAATTTTGTTTCAAATTATGATGTCTACATTTTGATGTTAATAGATGCTCTGAAGTCTTATCTTTCAAATGCTATTGAAAAAAAAAACAAGTTTTGTTCATGCTTGAGCGAACACGGAACGTTTTTGTCGGGGGTTTAAAAAAAAAAGGCATGCGCCAAAATGGCAGAAAATGAGAAATATGATCATCAGACTTCTTGCTAATCAGCAGACAGATTTCTTGCTAATCAGCAGACTTCCTCTTAACCTTTTCATTATCATTATTTTCGATTATGCTTTCAAAATTCATTTACAGAGCTATTTATTTACTTGAATCTTTTTTTTAATATATTATCTTTCAGCATTGAATATTCCTTCATACTTTAAAAAAAACTTTAAAAAAAACCTTTTTTTTGTCAACCCAAGTAAAGGGATTTGCATTATTAATGGGGAGAGCTTGTAATTTATTCAAATTCTTTCATTGTGTGCAACAAAGGTTATGGTGCCTTTGAAAGACACGAATTCTTTCCTGTTAGAATTAATATTGTCCTTTCAAGCACACAATGTAACATGTTCAAGGAATCAATGTCCCCTTGGCACAAGGTACATGACAGCAACATGGCAAGACCTCAGTTCACCGGTGCTTTGTAAATGAATTTTGAAAGCATAATTCGAAAATAATGGCAAAGATAATGAAAAGGTTAAGAGGAAGTCTGCTGATTAGCAAAAACGCCCTTCTCAAAACATGATCAACATCCCTCCTCAACATGTCCATACCAACATACTCCATTCACCTTCGTCATCTGATCCACCGCTTTTTCTAAACCGAACATCTACATCAAAATCCTCAGTCTTCTTCCTGTCCATCAGCTCCACACCACACATCGATCTCCCCATCGCTCTCACAGTCCTTCTCAGAATCCCCATATCGATTTCATTCAAACACCATGTCTCACTTCCATACAAAATCACCGATCTCACACAACTCATATATTCCTTTCATCTTCAGAGGAAACCTTTCCCCATACAACTACTCTCCACATTCACTACAATTCACCACCCATCCAAATCTTGCCCTCGCTGTCACAGCTGCCCTGTACCCTCCACTCACCCTGTCCCCCAAGTACGAAAACTCTTTCAAAGTTTCCACCTCGTCACACAACTTCTTCACTTGTTCCACCTTCCCTCCCAGTCTTTTCTCACATTTTCCACACAGAAAAATCTCTTGCCAACCTCGGGGTCACCCTCTTCATCTTTGTGCATCTCCCATGAATCCATTTCCCACATTTCTCACACAGCACTTAATTTGCTCTGTATTTGCCCTGAATTTGTCATATTCAATGTTATTGTCAACTGATCTTTTATTACCACAACATACATTGCACAAACATGGCTGGCTAAGTAGATTAAAACAGCAAACATGTAAAATACGCTACTTGTCAGTCAAATAGAAAACTGTTTCAAGTTATTAGCACAATTCAATGCAAAGACTTTATTTTCACATTATTTATACATTTGTTTACCTTTTACAAAATACAGGAGGAGCTTTGTGCAAATTTGACATCAAATGTTTACTACACTTCAGAAAGAGAGAATATAAGAAAATGATAACTTACACAATATCAAGAAGTGATTTCCTGCCCAAAATCACATTTCTACGTATCAAACGGGATCAACATACCACACTTTTAACATGACCACATAAGCCCTAAATCACATAGAACACATTGACTATTTTAGTTTCTCTGAGAAGTCCCCATTACTAGTAAACATTGTTGCCTCCTCTCTTCATTTTGGACAATTAAACAAGAGTACAGATGACTCCGCATAACTCGACAACGCACAAGTCGATTTATCGCCTATGTCAAATATTTTTGACAGTCCCAATTTGCTCTGTGCTTTTTTAATGGGAAGTTTTTCTTGTAAGTCGATTTTTTAAATCAAATTTTTTTTATCTTGTACATATTTTCAAGTCCCAAAAGGAGCAAACATGTACTAAATCATTCTCCTAGGTCGAAGTGGCCATAGCTGTCATTCTTAACGGTCTTAATGGGTTGACCTTTTGATCTCAGTCTGTCAGCATGACTGTAAAGATGTCATTTCCCATTCTCTCTCTGCCTTTCTCATTTATCCCGTACATTGGTACAGTTTTGACAGCTTCCATTTTCCTATACACGTTTCCTTCATCTCTAACATAGAATTGTATACAAAACTGTAACTCGAATATCGTCTAAGTCGACGTGATTTGTGTGGTCCCCAGTGATTCGACTTACGCGAAGTTCACTTTAGTCTGAAATCTGAATTTATAAATAGTTAATGAAAAAAAGTAATGGTCAATCCCACAATTTTTTTAATGAACATTTCAAGAAGTGTATCACTAACACTTCAAACTGGAAACAACAAGAAATGTAGTAAACTTTACAGTGATATACACATTGTGATATACATATTGTGATATACACACTGTGATATACACACTGTGATACACACACTGTGATATACACACTGTGATATACACACTGTGATATACACACTGTGATACACACACTGTGATATACACATTGTGATATACACACTGTGATATACACACTGTGATATATACACTGTGATACACACACTGTGATATATACACTGTGATACACACACTGTGATACACACACTGTGATACACACACTGTGATATACACACTGTGATATACACATTGTGATATACATAGTGATATATATTATCCACATTGTGATATACACACTGTGATATACACACTGTGATAAACACACTGTGATAAACACATTGTGATATACACACTGTGATATACACATTGTGATTTACACACTGTGATATACACACTGATATACACACTGATATTCACACTGTGATATTCACACTGTGATATACACACTGTGATATACACACTGCGATATACACACTGTGATATACACAATGTGATATTCACACTGTGATATACACACTGTGATATACACACTGTTATATTCACACTGTGATATACACACTGTGATATACACACTGTGATATACACACTGTGATATACACACTGTGATATACACAATGTGATATACACAATGTGATATACACACTGTGATACACACACTGTGATATACACACTGTTATATATACAATGTGATATACACACTGTGATATACACACTGTGATATTCACACTGTGATATACACACTGTGATATACACACTGTGATATACACACTGTGATATACACACTGTGATATACACACTGTTATATTCACACTGTGATATACACACTGTGATATACACACTGTTATATTCACACTGTGATATACACACTGTGATATACACACTGTGATATACACAATGTGATATTCATATAATTTGTGAGAAGATATCACTATCATCCTATGGCAATATTATAGGGGTCCCAATCTCCATAGCAACATTTTCATTTCTAAATGAAAATGTTTTGAACACTGTACATTGCCACGACCATTTTAACATTTTTAAAGCATTTAAGATTAAGAATACATTATCGCACAACTTGCAAGCTCTCCATCAAGGTTCATTATAAAAGTATCTTCAGTTAATGATTTTCCTGACTTTCCAGAAGCAATTCATGAATTCCCCAACTTTGACTGACTTTTTCTTGTGGAAAAAGTACTTTCAAATTCCCTGACATTCTAGAAATTCCATGACCCATGCGAACCCTGATTACTTCTGAATGACTTATTAGTATTTTAATCAAACCTGGATGAAGCAAATACTACGTTACAATGATGTACTAATTCTAATTAGACTTGGGAGTTGAAAGGTCATGGTGCATCATACATGTGTGATTTCACCACTTCAATAAGATAACTTAACCCATTCAATACTAAGACCACATATTTGTGGTTTGCCTTTTTATATTGGGATGTGGCTGCATTTACCCCATGCAACGCATCATAATGAATATGCTAAGTAGAGAAATATCAGCTATCTAATGAACAGGGTGCTATCAAATGTCATAATGAATATTTATTTTGTATATGAATATTTAAACGACATTTAACTAGAAAAATTCATTAAACATATTCAAAATTGGCAGGCGGCTGTTGTCTGAATGGAGGCTATTGGGTTTTGTTCCATTTGTTGGTGGTGATGTATTGAATTTAATAATGAGAATCATATATGTAGCGGAGTCGGGGGGGTAGTTTTCTTTTGTATGTCGTTTAAAAGTAAAAATTATCATTCAATAATATTATCAAGTCTTAAATTCAACAGAAAAATAGATCTTAAAAATTTCACCAATAATAATTAATACAATTACACTGTTTTACAGCAATCATTAAGAATACCTCATATATGTAATAGACTATTCCAGTGTGTGCGCGATTTGATAGAAAAAGCAAATTTGTAGTGGATTATTTTTACTGCTGGACAGGCTCTAGTATTGAATGAATTAAGAGGCTGCTGATTAGATGGCAAGTACATCTATGCTGAGTCATATAATTTTAAGTGCAATATGACTTGAATTGATCACCGACATGCAATACAGTCAACTGCTTTAGTTATAAAACATTTATTCCCCCCCCTTCCAAAAAAAATAAAAGATTACAATAATAACAGAATTATCTTACATATATGGATTACATTAATATGTTTGTAATCATTTTGTTTAATTCTCAAGCAGCCAAATGGATTAATTCTTCTACTACAGTTATTTTGTTTGTATGTATGTAATGTTATTTTTTTTCTTTTTTTAGCAGTTTTTCCTAAGTAGATTCTGTACCAACTTGTATGGCCACACTGATAATTTAACTACAACTTTCTAAGGCATAAGAACCGTTTGCTACATGCAATTCTCCACAAATGTTTGATAGTTAATGTAAAATTCACGGCTTGCTTTTATCCTCATTACCTTATGTTAGCTAAGCGCGGGCGAGGTACATAAGTCACACAGCAAAGGGTCGATTGATTGTTGATGAATGTAGAGAAACTTAGGCCAAAATGGCTTGAACGCAGGAATGTTTATATCTGGCCCCCTACCGACATGACTTTTCAAAATGAGTTATACAGAAGTGACCGCTAAGAAGAACTGCTACTACTGGCATTACTTATTTGCTTCAGCATTATCTAGCAAGTTATGTCATTGGTTTTTGTCAAGTAAGTTAGATAGCATATCTTTTTGCCAAGCATGATGATACCATGATGGCATTGATTTTGAGTAATTCGTTTCGATCTATGCGTACGGCCTAGTTTCGCCGAGAGCATATGATGTTTCCCAAAATTTGCAATTTTTCAAGCACAGGGCGTCATTTGAAGTACGCGAGTAGAATACTTCTCTGCGTTCGCGTGATATAGAGACAAACCGCATATGACTATATGAGATGAAGTTCATCAACATATGCGCTTGCGCTTATTGCAAAGCGATGCTATTCTGCGCATATTGTCTGCGACGAGCTTATTACATTTATGGCTAGGCGCCGTGCACGCGGAGAATATTACATGTGTTCTGATGATTGCTGAGTTTGTGAAAATATAGTCCAATATTAGGAATTAGGCATGGCCAGTCAGAATAATATAGCGCTCTAAGACTCAAACAGCTCATGCAAATGGCAATGATCATTGGTATCAAATTTGTTGAAAAGAATGTTGCATAACTGGCATGAACATATCACTAATGACATTTTGTGATGATGGTTGAAGCAATTAGCATCCGGCAAAGTGTAGCATATCTTCTGGGCGCACCGCTAGTTAATAGTGTAAGGTACTCAGGACATCATGGTTAAACATGCAGAAAAACAAAAAATATTAATTTAGAAGTGTCTCTTTGTTCATAATCATGCATTGTTAAAGGACACTTAATAGGGGCACCTTTAAGCTGTGAAACAAAAATACATTTTGGCTGCTAATATCTCAAACACCAAAATGTCAGTTATGCCCTTTTGTCAATGGGGGGGGAAGGCAGTATGTGTTGTACTAACTCTGTTTTCGCGCCATCCCCCGACAAATTTCTAGAATTTAGCCTCGCCAAAAATGCTATGAATAATGCTATGATGACCTATTTATCATTAACCATAGATTTAACATGAATGACCTGACGTCATGTGTGACTAATATTCTCTAATGACTGATCTTGATTTTTTTGAATGTGGTGGTGAATAATTCCTAATTTTTTTTTTTTTGGGGGGGGGGTGTTGTTTCTGGGGTTAATTTGCAGTCTTTATGGTACAAATGTAGATTGATCAAACGTTACTCTGTGGCCTTTTAATATTTCATTATCACAAGTCTTGTGAAAATTTAGTATATCATGCGTTAAATAGATGTAGACATAACTATAGGATTAACATTCTCTAAAATGTAGCTTTTCAGGTGCATTTAAACCATTTGTAAAATGCTTGTAGACTTTAAGAATTATGCTGTTTAAAATGCTGAAGATTAGATTCGAGTAACAAAGTGTTGCAAGATGTGTGTTGAAAATGTACAATTATGTGTCCGAAAAAAAAAAATCATTAGTGCCCAACAATTCTTTGGAATTTGTGATACAGTCTTCAAAATAAATTGTTTGATTTGAAGTACAACTGGGCAACAGAAGACGTGTTTCTTATATTGTGTGTTCATTGCCTTGTGTTAACATATTACGTATGGCGCTTTATCACAGATAGTGTCCACTTTTTTTGTTCAGCACTACTGTCGAAATATTTGCAACCAGCATTTATAGTAAATTGGTTTTAGCAGTTCGAACTTGATTGAACGCGGCCACGTGGGAGCCGAGCAGCCATCTCAGAAAGTGATAATGGCTGAGTTATAAGAGAGTATAATGTAGCAAACACGGTATAGGGGGGTAGGTAATACATGTCATAGATTATAGGCAAATAGGATGCACGTAGTAGGATCGAATGTTAGAGTATATACCACAGCACCATAAGTGGGCATAAATTGGCAACAGACGGGCGCACACAAGTAACAATTTATTTATTGTTTGCCATGATACCGACGACTAGGTTGGCTGTGTACACTTCCTGATAAAGGTGTATGGCAATTACAGGGTCAATGACTGATAAGTCCTAGCTGTCCGGTATAAAGATAGAGAGCTGACTGGTATAAGTGACTGGCGGCGTATAATGCGAGCCGGTACTGTATAATATTTGCCTAGTAACTTAGGATATCTAAAATTTTATGAAAAATAATATTCTAGGAGCATTAATTGCTTTCATATTCACTGCAGATTTTATATCATCCCTTGGGAAAATGGAAATTTTTGTGACAAAGTTGGATTGTTTTGCTAACAAATTAATTCACAATGGCAGGGCAAGTGGAGATTCTGCTAATAGCTGTCCTCTGGAAATTCCAGTACATAATCATGATGAACCTACAGTCGGGCATATATGAAGTTAGGTTGGAAACAAGTTTTAGGACCACTTACTCAAAAAAATTGTGATATTGACAATACAAGTTTGGCCTCGATCATATGACGAAATCCGATATACGGAGATCTGAGCTAGTTATGCGGACAATGACTTAATCAGTCATTGCCTGTAATTGATACAGCCAATTTATCAAGTAGTGCTACACAGAACATGGCTGAGTATGCGGAACAATAATATAACAATGGCATTGTGGGAGGTGCATGTTGCCATTTGTTGCATGGTCTATTGGGGGGGGTTTTTTTTTTTTGTTTTTTTTTTTTTTTTTTTTATAGCAGACAAGCTTAATGGGCATGTATACGGCTCCCCCCTATACTGTGTTTGTACATATAGCTCTCTAATCCCAGGCATATCACTTATCGGGATGGCTGCTCTGCCTAGCGTGCGTTAATGCGAATATGCGAAAGCTGTATATATGTTTTTGTTATCTTAATTCTACAAAATTCTGAGAGCGATGTAATAATTATACCAAGGTCTGTATGGCTAGTTATGCTTCTATGTAAGCAACAGGCAGAGAGTCGCTGCTAAATGGCATGATTAAAAGTGATAGCTAACCAATGAAATAGCAATACCGGACAAAAGTGAACAGAGGCTTCGAATTATACAAATAAGAAAAATAAAAATCCTGCACACATTCCACAATTAGTTTGACAGGAATAAAGCTACCTCTGCATGAACTTGATCCTCGCGAGAGTGTTTGTCAGTCATCGCATTAGCGCATCACTAAGATGAATGGCAAAACTTTTAATGAAAGTAAGCACACACTCTTCATCCGAGGCAGATATGGGAACTTTCATGACACATGGCACTACTATACGATGGAGGTATAAGCAAGTACACCATAGCTACAAGGCAGTACAGAGGTGTAGCCCGCCATTCGTCATCTCTCTTCACACCTTTAGGTTGCCTTATTGGTTGTTGTTCGCTTCACCCCATTGGGTTTTAGCTGTTCTGCATACATAAGCCTCAGAGAATGGCGTAAACTCATAGCTCATATCAATGGATTAGATTGTGCCAGCTGGAGGCTCCTTCCACCTGCGTGAAAATATTAGCAAACAAAAATAAGAAACAAACAAAAGGCAGATAGTCGTACAATTTGTTTCATGCCTAGCTATCTTAAATTGTGACCTTTCAGCTGCCTTTATAGCGACGCTTCAAGCGCACGGTCAACAATATACATTGAAGTCCCGCATAGAAGGCATCTACACTAATTCCAGTTTGGTAATAGCACAGGGCATAATGGTTTTGCAAAGTTATCAACGGCTCAAAGTAGAAATGTTAAGCAGGAAAATGTAACATTTAAACGGCTCAATTTACCCTTCACTAGCCACAATACATGACGCTATTGAACGCTAGAAAAATATCAAAGGTACCATATGGCACATGACGCATTCAAGTTATGGTTATTACAAACTTAGGTTTTATACAAAAGTTAGTTCTAGTTTCATTAAGCATTATGAACGACGTGCACAGCCCACCAGGATCGGCCAATAAGTCTTGTTCCACCTCGTGCTTCGACAAATGCAGATAGGAAATCAACTACACATAGCAGAAAAGAAATTCCTTGGCTACCGAGCCGTGAGCTGCTGTGGGCTCATAGTATGAAAGGTACATTATGTAGACAAAGGAAGATCAGAGTAGAGTCACAAGAGAATGAACTTAAACATGGAATTTCATATTCAGATGCATTATAGTGTAGCCAATACCCCGAGTATAATGTTCATTATATATATAGAATACACTTAAGACATGCCATTCGCAAAATATTAGAATATCATTTTCAACTGCCAGTTTCTATTTATATGAGTTTAAATGTAATTTTAAAGAGTTATAAAGCTATAACGACTTGAAACAGAGCTAGTGGAGCGATCACCGCTGATTCTATGCAAACAGATGCGATGCGGCTATCCTGATATTTTTATGCCAGCTAGATGCAGCCGCTACAACAGTGCAGTACATGCAGTACGTACTACAGCACAGCCCGGGCGGGCGCGGCCACATGGCAGGCCGAACCAGG
>JZLH01S0272340.1:27636-44404 GCA_001188425.1 Eucidaris tribuloides
CGATTTATCGCCTATGTCAAATATTTTGACAGTCCCAATTTGCTCTGTGCTTTTTAATGGGAAGTTTTTCTTGTAAGTCGATTTTTTAAATCAATTTTTTTTATCTTGTACATATTTTCAAGTCCCAAAAGGAGCAAACATGTGGTAAATCATTCTCCTAGGTCGAAGTGGCCATAGCTGTCATTCTTAACGGTCTTAATGGGTTGACCTTTTGATCTCTGTCTGTCAGCATGACTGTAAAGATGTCATTTCCCATTCTCTCTCTGCCTTTCTCATTTATCCCGTACATTGGTACAGTTTTGACAGCTTCCATTTTCCTATACATGTTTCCTTCATCTCTAACATAGAATTGTATACAAAACTGTAACTCGAATATCGTCTAAGTCGACGTGATTTGTGTGGTCCCCAGTGATTCGACTTACGCGAAGTTCACTGTAGTCTGAAATCTGAATTTATAAATAGTTAATGAAAACAAGAGCCCCAGGGGGCACGACGCTCACCTGAAGTCTCGCAAACTCTCTATGGTACCCATAGAAAAGTTCACTGTAGTCTGAAATCTGAATTTATAAATAGTTAATCGAAAACAAGAGCCCGCAGGGGACACGACGCTCTACACAACGACCTGCGAAGTCTCGGCAAACTCTCTATGGTACCACTAGAAAAAACCATCAGTTATACATATAGTTTTGTGCCCTTGGAGCCTGATAGTCTAGGCACAACATAGCAAAATGAACCCAGTTGAAAAAACTTTGCATCCCAATTGCCATAGCTGAATTTCCAAAGTTTAAAATTAAATTCTAACATTCGTTTTTAGTCCAAAAAAACACAGTGAGCCACAACTTCAACCCTACGTCAAAAAAAATTCTAACCATTCTTGACCTTGACCTATCTTACATGTATGTGACCTTGACTCCCGACATAAACATTGAGGTCCCTGGTTACCATCTACCCACCCAAGTATTCGCTTACAAATGGGCTTTGGGTTAGAAAGTTACCTAGTTTGGGCCCTCTATGGCCCTGCCCATGGGCCGCGCGGGGCGGGGGGGTGGAAGGCCTGGTTAGTACGCATTCCAGGAAAACGCTCTTTCGCACTTCGACCTGAGGATCAATTCCCACCAAGTTTGGTCTAAATCCACTGAGTGAATGTGAATTAATTTCCTATAGGGGCCGCTAACCTCCAACTTTTTCCCCCCTTGGGGGCGCCAAACGGGGCCACCCTGGGCATTGTCACGAGACACACAAACATACCTCAGGCACAATATAGTAGGTATCTACACAGCACAAAGTGGCTTAACCTAAACTATTTTTGGCATTTAGAGAAAAGGGCTTAATACAACCAAGGAAGAAACTTGGCTTTTATCCTGACTCTTCGACCTACATATGTGACCTTTGACTCCCCAAATAAGCATTGAGGTACTGTTAGCACATTCTACCACCCAAGTTGTGGTTACATAATGACTTGTTGTTAAAAACGTTACGGCTAGTTTGGGCACCTTATGGGCCAATTGCCCCCCCCCCCCCCGACCCCAAGGGGGGCCTGGTGTATCTCATTCCAGGACGGCCTCATCCCGTGCTCCCCATAAGGTTCATTTCCACCAAGTTTTGGTCACTAAATCCCACTAATGTGAAGTGAATTTACTCCTATAGGGCCCTACCCCAAACTTTTGCCCCCTTGGGGCCACAACCGGACACCCTGGCAGTTGTCATGAGGAACATTAATTCAGCACTATATAGAGGTATCTACACCACAAAGTGCTTAACTAAACTATTTCTGGAACTAGCGAAGAAGATGTTTGAAAAACTACCTATTTTGGTCTCTTTTGGGCCCTGCCCGCTGGCCCCGCCCTTAAGGGGGCAGGTGGACCAGTTGAGGACCCTTGAATCCCTACCCCTAAGGATCAGTTCCTGCCAAGTTTGGTGCGCGAAATCCAATCGTGCATTTGGAAGAAGAAGGTCTGAGAAAATGTCTAAAAGTTTACGCCACGATACGCAGACGAATTCTTCTATTCGGAAAATCGACTTCCGTAAATAGCTACATCCAAAATTTACTCAAATATCAACTATCCCTATTCCTTTGAATTTTCTAATCACATTTTCCTAATCTTAAGTCATCAACTGCGTTTGATCACAATTCCCTCTCTCTTTTACGTTCATGTTATGGTTGTCCGTGGGATGAATATCTAACTACCCCCATCTCATAATTTGAATCATTACAACTAGCACAGGTAGTAAAAGATTATAATTTCATACTTAAACTGGCTGTTTTTCCTTCGCATTTTCTCTGTAGTTAAAATTACTACCTTCCTAATGGAATATCGCAATACTCGGGTGTTAGCCTTATACCATCCATTATTCTGGTGTGCCCCGTGATCATTATTTTTCATGTCTTATCAAATTATACCCATTAAAAATAGCGATAAAATTACCGATATTCAACCCATTTCATTGTGAAAAGGAGCCGATAATATGTCTTGGGGAAAAGTGGACTTTTGAATGGGGGGTGTTAGGACACTTCCGACCGACTGACAAAAAGCGATCGCAATAGCTCACTTGAGACTTTGGCTCAGGTGAGCTAAAAAGTAATGGTCAATCCCACAATTTTTTTAATGAACATTTCAAGAAGTGTATCATTAACACTTCAAACTGGAAACAACAAGGAAATGTAGTAAACTTTACAGTGATATACACATTGTGATATACATATTGTGATATACACACTGTGATACACACACTGTGATATACACACTGTGATATACACACTGTGATATACACACTGTTATATACACATTGTGATATACACAGTGATATATATTATCCACATTGTGATATACACACTGTGATATACACACTGTGATAAACACACTGTGATAAAGACACTGTGATATACACACTGTGATATACACACTGTGATATACACACTGTGATATACACAATGTGATATTCACACTGTGATATACACAGTGATATACACACTGTTATATACACACTGTGATATTCACACTGTGATATACACACTGTGATATACACACTGTGATATACACACTGTGATATACACACTGTGATACACACACTGTGATACACACACTGTGATATACACACTGTGATATACACACACTGTGATATACACACTGTGATATACACACTGTGATACACACACTGTGATATACACACTGTGATATACACACTGTGATATACACACTGTGATACACACACTGTGATATACACACTGTGATATACACACTGTGATACACACACTGTGATATACACACTGTGATATACACACTGTGATATACACACTGTGATATACACACTGTGATACACACACTGTGATATACACACTGTGATATACACATTGTGATATACACAGTGATATATATTATCCACATTGTGATATACACACTGTGATATACACACTGTGATATACACACTGTGATACACACACTGTGATATACACACTGTGATATACACACTGTGATATACACACTGTGATACACACACTGTGATATACACACTGTGATATACACATTGTGATATACAGTGATATATATTATCCACATTGTGATATACACACTGTGATATACACACTGTGATATACACACTGTTATAAACACACTGTGATAAACACACTGTGATATACACATTGTGATTTACACACTGTGATATACACACTGATATTCACACTGTCATATTCACACTGTGATATACACACTGTGATATACACACTGTGTTACACATACTGTTATATTCACACTGTGATATACACACTGTGATATACACACTGTGATATACACACTGTGATATACACAATGTGTTATCCATATAATTTGTGAGCAGATATCACCATCATCCTATGGCAATTTTATAGGGGTCCCAATCTCCATAGCAACATTTTCATTTCTAAATGAAAATGTTTTGAACACTGTACATTGCCACGACCATTTTAACATTTTTAAAGCATTTAAGATTAAGAATACATTATCGCACAACTTGCAAGCTCTCCATCAAGGTTCATTATGAAAGTATCTTCAGTTAATGATTTTCCTGACTTTCCAGAAGCAATTCATGAATTCCCCAACTTTGACTGACTTTTTCTTGTGGAAAAAGTACTTTCAAATTCCCCGACATTCCAGAAATTCCCTTACCCATGCGAACCCTGATTACTTCTGAATGACTTATTAGTATTTTAATCAAACCTGGATGAAGCAAATACTACGTTACAATGATGTACTAATTCTAATTGGACTTGGGAGTTGAAAGGTCATGGTGCATCATACATGTGTGATTTCACCACTTCAATAAGATAACTTAAAAGCTGCTGATTAGATCAGGTACATACATGCTGGAGTCATTAATATTTAAGTGCAAAGAACTTGAAATTGACACCGACTGCAATACAGTCAAACTGCTTTAATTTATAAAACTTTATACCCCCCCCTAAAAAAAAAAAATATGAAGATAAATAATAACAGAATATTTTACTATATGGATACTTTAATATGTTTGTAATCATTTTGTTTATTCTCAACACATGGATAATTCTTCTACACAGTTATTTTGTTTGTATGTATGTATGTTTTTTTTTTTTTTTTACAGTTTCCCACAGATTCGTACCAACTTGTATCCACACTGATGATTTAACTAACATATTTCTACAAAATGAACGTTTGTAGACATGCAATTCTCCACAAATGTTTGCAGTTATGTAAAATTCACCTTGCTTTTATCCTCAATTACTTTGTTACTAACTGCAGGTACATAAGTCACACAGCAAAGGGTCCTTGATTGTTGATGATGGTGAGAAAATCTTAGGTCAAAATGGCTTGAACCAGGAATGTTATTCTGCCCCCTCCCCCATGACTTTTCAAAATTGAGTTATACAGGGTGACCCAGAAAGAATGCTACACCTGCCATTACTTATTTCTTCAACATTATCTACAATATGTCATTGGTTTTTGTTTCAGTAGTTAGAACATTCTTTTTCCAACTATATGATACCATGATCATTGATTTTGAGTAATTTGTTTCGATCCTACGGCCAGTTTTCCGAGGCAATGATGTTTCCCAAATTTGCCAATTTTTCAACAGCGGCGGTCATTTGAACACCGAGATATTCTCGCGTTTCAGCGTGCCATAGCAGACAAACCGCAATGACAATGGGAGATGAAGATCATATTGGCTTCCTTATCAAAGCGATGGCATTCCTGCGCGACGGAGCTTATTCTATGGCACGCCGTCACGCGAGAATATTACGGTGTTCTGATGATTGCTGGAGTTGAAAATATAGCCAATTTAGGAAATTACATTGCCTCAGAAAAATAGCCCTAAGACTCAAACACCTCAATCAAAATCAATGATCATGGTATCATTTGTTGGAAAAAGAATGTTCTAACTCATGAAACAATCACTAATGACATTTTGTGGATGATGTTGAAGAAATTAACAATCGCAAGTGTAGCATTCTTTCTGGGCCACCCTGTATAGTGTAGAGGACTCAGTACATCATGTTAAACATGCAGAACAAACAAAAATATTAATTAGAAGTGTCCCTTTGTTTCATAATCCGCTTGTTAAAAGGACACTTAATAGGGCTTTAAGGCTGTGAACAAAATACATTTTGCTCAATATCTTCAAAACACCAAAATGTCAGTTATGCCCTTTTGTCATGGGGGGGGGGGAGAGGCAGTATTGTTGACTTACCCTGTTTCCCCCTCCCCCGACAATTCTAGATTTTACCTCCCAAAATGCTATGAAAATGCTATGATGACCTTTTATCATTAACCATAGAGTTAACATGAATAACCTGACCATGATTGACTAATATTCTCTTAATGACTGATCTTTTTTTTTTTTGAATGTGGTGGTAATAATTCCTATATTTTTTTTTTTGGGGGGGGGTGTTGTTTCTGGGGTTTTTTCAGTCTTTATGGTACATGTAGATTGTCAACGTTCTCTGTCCTTTTTAATATTTCATTTACACGTCTTTGTGAAAATTTAGTAATCATCGTAAATAGATGTGACAAGACAAGGATTAACATTCTCTTAAAATGTACTTTTCAAGGTGCATTAAAACATTTGTAAAAATGCTTGTAGACTTTAAGAATTATCTGTTTAAATCTGAAGTAGATTCGATAACCGTGTTGCAAGATGTGTTGTTGATAAATGTACAATTATGTGTACCAAAAAAAAAATCATTGTCCAACAATTCTTTTGTGAATTTGTGAATACAGTCTTCAAATAAATGTTTGATTGAAGTACAACTGCAACAGAGCGTGTTCTTATATTGTGTTCTTTCCTGTTGTTAACATATTACGTATGGCCTTTTTCACAGATAGTGTCCACTTTTTTTGTCAGCCAACTGGTCAAATTTTCAAACCCTTTTAAGTAATTGGTTTTACAGTTCGAACTTGATTACCCGGCCACGTTGGGACCAGCAGCCATCCAGATAAGTGATATGGCCAGATAAGAGAGATAATGTACAAACACGGTATAGGGGGTAGGTAATACATGTCATAGTTATAGCATGGATCCTAGTAGGATCCATGGTTAGAGTATAAATAACCCACACACCATGTGCAAATTGCAACAGACTGCACACAAGTAACAATTTATTTATCGTTTCCTGATACCCAGCAGGTTTCTGTGTACACTTCTGATAAAGGTGTATCAATTACAGGCAATGACTGATAAGTCCACTGTCCGGATAATAGAGAGCTCTGGTTAAGTGATGGCCGTATAATCGAGGCCGGACTGTATATATTTCCTAAGTACTTAGGATCTAAAATTTTATGAAAAATAATTTCTGGACATTAATTTTTTCATATTCACCTCAGATTTATATCATCCCTTGGGAAAATGGAAATTTTTGTTGACAAAGTTGGTATTGTTTCTAAAACAAATTATTCACAATCCAAGTGGAATTCTGCAATAGCTTCCTCTGGAAATTCCAGTACATAATTGATGATACCTACAGTCCATATATGAAGTTAGGTTGGACCAATTTTAGGACCAAATTACTCCAAAAAAATTGTGAATTTGACATACAGTTTGGCCTCGATCATATGACCATCGATTATACGGAGATCTCTGTTATCCGGACAATGGACTTATCAGTCATTGCCTGTAATTGATACACCTTTATCAGAAGTGTACACAGAACTGGCTGAGTATCAGGGAACAATAAATAAACAATCAATTGTGGGAGGTCTGTTGCCATTTGTGCATGGTCTTTGGGTTGTTTATACAACAACTTATGGCATGTATACCTCCCCCCTATACTGTGTTTGTACATTATCTCTCTTAGTCTAGGCGATCGGTGCGAAAATTGTTCAGATGATGATAAAAGCATGAAAATTGGCACACATGTAGGTCACATCAGTTCTAACATTTTCGAGGGGAGCCAACGCAAACTGTGTACAGCTTAGCAACGGTTGCTAAGTAACATATTTTCGCATAGCACCAACATGCAAGATACCTGCAGACAATTTTACCGAAACAATTTTAATGTATTTCAATATCGCAGCTCACTCTTCATACCAACACCACTCTGGAGCAATCGTAATGTACATATCATAGAAACAGTTGCTAGGAACATATTTTTCTTGGCAACCATGCAAATTTGATGTTTGCAGACCAATTTTACTTAACATTAGTAACGTATTTCATACGTTATATTGCGTTACTATCGTAAAGGGTTTTTACACGCCAGGAAGTAGCTCAGTTTGTAAGATAATGTCGGAGAAACTGAGATTTGAGAGCCACACATATTTACACACAACCATATCAAACTAAAGAGAATGGAAAGATCCAACTAAAGAGAAAAGAGTCTCAGTCATTACATCAGCTATTAAGAAAGATGGAAATGATAATGGGAAGAAAGATGGGTGATTACAAAAGGACAACATAAAACTCGGGTTGTGGTATGAAATGCACTCCTTTTGATTGGAAATCATGGAGACGAGCTGAGTGGCTCACCACAATACAATCAAGAGTATGAAATAGTTGTGGACGAGCGACTCCGCGCCAACATCAAACCAAACAATATACCAAGTACACCTTCACTAGGAAAAAGTCGTACTGCTCAAAGAACAAGCACATGATTCAAAAAAAAGCAGAGACATGGGCCAAACTTCTCAAAGTCGAATCCCCTTTTTTGCAAGAGGGTATGTTGCATGCCAAACAAGAGATGAGGAAAAGACAATTTCTTCAGCCATGAATCAATCCATTTCCACCACTCTTTCTTTCTATGGAGAGTTACATCTGGGGAATAAGTTGATCTCGTGGGGTGTCTGAACAACATGTCAACGTCCTCATGTGATTTAAGGCCAGAGACGGATGTGGTCATCATTGAAAGATATTTGGCAACTGTGCTGCTGATGTGTTTGTCCCACACATCATAAAAAGCAACACAAGACTCAGCGAATATAGTTTCTGGTATCAACACTTGACAGCCGTCTAAAGGCACAGACCAGAGAATAAGCATATGGGACCTAGCCAACGTAGCCATGTTGAGGTGTCCAGTCCGTACCAAAGCATCTTCGCAACAGTTTTCCTTTCGCTTGAATGGCAACAAGAAGGAATGTCTCAAACTTGATACATGAGTTTTAAGTGCATCAGCAGAAAACCTCCTGTTGTTAATGATGGGCCAGTGTACTATGTTTTACCTGCACATACACATCCCAGCATTACTCCCTGCAATCATGAGAGAGATGTCCAAGATCATGGTGCATGTTGCTGTTGCCGTCAGCCAGGGCTTTCAAAAGATCTTTGCATCAGATTGTGATAAAGTTGTGCCAGCAGTGACCTGAACAGCAGCTTTAAAGTCTGCACTTCTAGCCTGCGTTCGGAAGTGCCAAGAACTATCACTACGTCCCAGCTCATAAGATATGTCTCACTGGTCCACAAAAATCATCAGTATTCCCAGTGTCCCATGTTTTCACGCTCTGGGACACACTGTCCTATTTGCCCAGTTGGAAAGAAGACAGCATGGGAAGCTGTGGGAGCTAGACACATGCAAACTCCCTGGAGCCTTCTCATGAGCTGGCACAGGACACCAAAACAAAAGTATTTGAAGAGACTGAGGCTTTCTAGAATACTTCACCATCCTCCTCTGTTAGAAAGCTGGTATTCACAGACGAAAAGATGTCAGATGTCGGCTTTTCCTCCACCAAGGCTGCTTACAGCACATTATCAGGAGGGCAGCATTGCAAGGTGGCACTATTGGGGACCTGCTACTACTCATGCCGCCGTTGTTTCCTCTTCTGTGTTGGAGATAGACTTGCCTTAAACAGTGGATGCCCTGTGGACAATATATCCTGCCCAGAGCTGCTGGAGTGCCATGTAGGAGCAGGTGTAGAGAAAGCAAATGTGTATGAGTGCACTTCAAATGCACTGTTCATTGCACATGCATAGAGATTGTTACAATGCCTGAACTAATGACTTAAGACTGTTTATGGTGAGAATATTTATTTTGAGACCAAAAACAGCTTTTCATAAATGTATTGCAACAAATTGCTTAATTTGATGTATGGTATATAAAACACCATAGCATTCACTCTTTCCAGAAGATATGCATTCTAAGAAATGTTTGAATTTAATGGATCCCATATGCTGGGATTGTTCTCATATACACAGCTTGCTGCTATGGTAAATAGGTCACTAAGCAGCTTAAAATAATTACATATTTGTCAATTAACCATCGATCGATGAAAATCTTGTAAAATTATGATATACCGAATCAATCTCCTGCTGCAATTGTTAGTTGAAACATTTTAAAGGCTAGTGACATGATTGGAACACTTGAAAATGCCTAAAGGACCAAATGAGTTGAAATATTATACCAACTATACACTAGCAGGAGTGGATCTCCCACCTGGGAGGATTTGTCTGTAATTTGTTATTAGGAGAATCAAGCATAAGCATAGGAGTATCTTAATTTTTTCCGGGACGATAAAAATAAGCCCCTTATAGAGAGCCACACAGCAGGTTTCCGTGCTACGAGTGATATTGACATTGTTTATTTTAGAATGAGTCAAATCTTGACTACAAGATTTTCACAGGAGAATCCTGCATAGTTACCTTGTTCTAGAGTAGTTTATCCCAAGTTGAGGACTACCCCCAATCATGTCCTTTAATAAACAATTAAGATAGCTTTACGGTATAGTCCGTTGCCTAGCAACAAACAAATACTTTTTTTCGTTGACACTTACAGTGGTGGCTTCGAATCATGTTTTTAGGTATTTTGATGCTAAAACATATAGCATCATCCTTTCAAAATGGATAAGATATGCTTAAATGGCTCGTTGCTATGGTCAATAAGTTTCTTAGCAACCGTTGCTAGGAAACATGCCGTATCCGTTGGCTCCACCTTTGAAAATGATCAGTATAGGCCCAAAAATAGTTGTGCAAATTTCATGCTTTTATCATTAACTGAACGATTTTAGCCACGTATTTTTACCGATCGCCTAGACTATCTTATCCGGCCATATCACTTATCGGGATGGCTGCTGGTCCTAACGTGGCCGGTTAATCGAATTCGAACTGTATATATGTTTTTGTTATCACTACAAAATGCTTCAGAGCAGAATTAATTATTACTAGGTCTGTATGCTGGTATCTATCTAGTAACAACAGCAGTGAGTCCTCCTAAATGGAAAAATACGATTAAAAAAGTGGATGCTACCCATGAAATAGGCCATACGGACAAAAGTGACAAGCTTCAAATACAAATAAGAAAAAAAAATCCTGCAACACTTCACAATTAGTTGACAGGAAAAAGCTACCTTCTCATGAACTTGATCCCTCCGGAGAGTGTTCGTCAGTCATGCCAATATGCATCACTAAAACGGATGCCGAACTTTTAATGAAAGTAACCACATCTTCTCCAGAGGCAGGATGGGAACTTTCAATGACACATCACTACTATCGGTGGAGGTATAACAGTACCCATGCTACAGGCAGGTGCACAGGTGTACCCCCCTCTCTCTCCCTTCACCCTTTGGGCTCCCTTGGTTTGTTGGTTCCCTTCACCCTTTAGGTTCCCTTGGTTGGTTGGTTCCCTTCACCCTTTGGGTTACTGTCTCTCATACATAGCCTTCAGGAATGCGTAACTCTCTTCATATCTGGATTGATTCAGCTGGGAGGCTTCCTTCCACCTGGCGTGAAAATTACAACAAAAACAAGAACAACAAGGCGATAGTCACAATTTGTTTCATCCTACTATCTTAACATTTGACCTTTCAGCTCCTTTTACGACCTTCAACCCCGACATAACATTGAAGTCCCCATAGAGCATCTACCATTTCAGTTTGGTAATACACGGGCTAATGGTTGCAAAGTTGCCAACCTCAGTAGAAAGTTGCAGGAAAATGTTAACATTTAACCTCATTTAACCCTTCACCCACATACATGACCTTTGAACCTTAGAAAATATCAAGGTACCAATATGGCACTGACCATTCAAGTTTGGTTACAAACAGGTATACAAAGTTATTCTAGTTTCATTAACATTATGAACGACGCACGCCACCAGGGATCTCTTAGTCTTGTTCCACCTTCGTGGCTTGACAAAATGGGCGATAGGAAATCAACTACACATACAGAAACAGAAATTCCTTGCCACCCCTGAGCTGCTGTGCTCATAGATAAAAGGTACATTAGAGACAAAGAGCATCAGAGAGATCACAAGAGAAGAACTAAACATGGAATTTCATATTCAGATCTTAAAGTGTACCAATACCCTGAGTATAATGTTCATTATATATATAGAATACACTTAAGACATGCCTTCTGCAAAATATTAGAATATCATTGCACTCCGATTTCTATTTATTGGAGTTTGAATGTAAATTTTAAAGAGTTTATAAAAGCTAAAACGACTTGAAACAGGCTAGTCGATCACCTGATTCTATCAAACGATCGATTGCGCTATCGATATTTTTATCCCTGATCAGCCGCTACAACAGTGCAGTACATGCAGTACGTACTACAGCACAGCCCCGGCGCGGCCCACACGGCAGGCCGAACCGCCGCCGCTAGTGCTGTATCGAAAGCCAGTCAGCCCCGCAGGGTGACGGCATCTCGGGGCAAAACACTTCATTTTTTTATCATGACAAATACAACAACAGAACAGACGGTACCGACATGACAACGAGATTTCTAATTCTGAGCAGCATTTCAAGGAATCCTTTGCAAGTATCTTCCCGAACTTTGTTCGCATTGTGAGCGGATTGACATGGAAATCGCAATATCATTGTGAAAACATACGCGTATAGCTAGAACGCACACACATAAAAACCGGTGCTTACGGAGCAGAACTTGAACGTGCGGAGCACAAGTGCCAAAATATTATGGAGATTATGATCCGATTTTATCGAAAAATGTATAATTTCAGCAGGGTTGGGCGGGAAATATAAAAGGTGGGAAATACCGGCGGTAATTACCGGTAAATACCGTCCGGAAAATAAGAGGCCGTCCGGTAAATATGGCAAAAAGCGGGAAATAAGATTAAAACATCAATTTTCACAACTTTTTCTTCATTTTAATGAGAAGATATTGCTAGAGAATTGTCTACATAGGTAATCTGGTCTAAATATTCACTTATTTCTATTTAACTGTACCCCTACATTTGATATATTTTGAAATTATATATTCGCTTCACGAGTCCATGTTAATAACTTGGTTATCAATCAGGGCCATGTAAGAAATTTTCCCCATGTCAATTCTGCATTCTTTCTTTTTTCTATTCTCTTTCTTAGGACAGTTTTCCAGACAGTATGCATGAAAAAAAAGAAACTCTTATTAACTTGTATATTAACTTGTATATGTAATGTAGCATATACATGTAGTTTGTACACTGGCCCCATGGGACGTGTGTGGGATTATGGCTTAAGGAAGGAATTGAATAGAACTGCCAATTGCCAATATTCATAGTGGACTGATACTGTATGTAGATAATGAAAAAAATAGTAAGAAATTCAAGTTATTGGTTGTACAATAGAAGAGTGCAAATGATTGCATCTACGGATCAATGATCAGTGCAATTAAATGTGTCATGTTTAGTATTGACGTAGTGATTTAACAGTTCATTAATAGATTATGGACATGGATAGTTTGTGTTGTAAAGAAGAGGGATTAGTACAACATACTGTCTGTATGTGAATTTCCATTTTTTAGTGATTTGTGTTTTTTATGAGGCTGTTTTCACAATAATTTGTTTATATTAGCATTAGTGTAGGACAGACCAGTTTAATTTAAACATTGCAGTTTTGTAAGGTAATGATGTCACGTTGTGATAACAAGAGAGTAGAGGACTTTCTTCCCTTTTCAGACCTTTATCTTTGCACAAACGTCAACTGTAACATGTGGGTAGTTACATGGTATAGTGTACATGTGGTTTTCCTATAATAAAAGTATACTAAATAGAACTCCAAGTCAAATTGTGAATGACATGTAGTTTTTACATGAAAGTGAACAGATGTAATTATGCCATGGCAGTGGTACCGTCGTCCACATGCGTCCACAGAGTGTCAACCTAGGGTTTGCAATTTGGGGAAACCAATAGACCGGGTTGATGGAATTTTCCATAACGTTATACTGATAGACTGTTATCAAAAGGTTGGTAGAACTTCAAGGGGGGTCGATAGATTATTACAGAAAGGGTCTGAGGACAGGATTACAGAAAGGGTCTGTGAGAGGGGTCGATAGATGATTATCAAAAGATGCCGAGCGCGTCTATCAGAACTTGTGTAATTGGTCTTCATACCTCAGTTATTGGACTTTTTTTGAAGTTGGTCTACCAGACCCTTTTAAAAATTATCTATGAGCCTCAGTCTATCGGACCTTGATCTTATGTTACTAGTATTGAACCTCAGGTCTATCGACTGTACTGCCTTTTGTCGGTGTGCACTCGGGGCCCATGTCTTACGGTGATCTATGTCTGATCCATGTCCATTTGTTGGTCACTCTCACTTGTTAACTCTGCGGTGTTTAGATGACTTTGTTATGTGCATTATCAGACGTGAAGTTTTTCTCGAATGGTGCTTGATGATATGTTATTAATGTCTCTAATTAGTACGAATCACTGGTGAGATGTCTGTTTAGACACATGATTCTTGTCAAACCAAGGCAGTTATCAGGCATGAGCAGAGTGAGTTGGCCAGGGAGCAATGTCAATTAATCTGTTTCCAAAAACAACGAATCAAATTAACTATTTGACAAACTCTAATATAAGAAGTTGTCAACACATTGAAAGACATTGCACTAGTAATCTATTGGATTCAGTACATATAACAGTATTCTCACCGCATCTGTAGGTATTTATATTCCCAGTTTTCCGTAAAAAGGCGGTAAGATACGGTATTTCCGGTATTTCCCACAGTCTGGGATAGCAAACTGTCCGGGAAATATGCCAACCCTGAATTTCAGGAGCTATCACAAATGAATTATGGTTGTGTTTTGTGTATTTTACATATATAACGAACATTATACTCAGGGTATTGGTACACTTTAACCCTATTTTAACTGGGCTATTTCAGACTAGGTTTTTACAGGGGGGGGGGGTGTCAATTTGACCCCCCCTTCAGATCTCAGCCGCCGATCGCGTGAACCCCGCGAAAATTTGCATTCGCATAGAGCCGGATGTAAACTACAAGACTGTATAGTAAAATTTTCCAAAAAATGATTTTTCATATTTTTTAAGTAAGTAATTAAGGAAATAAGTGTATGAAATTATGTTTTTGCCTATAACTCACTTACAATAGCTAGTAGAATGCTTATTTTTGGTGAAAATATTCAATTTGACATTGGTAACAATTATCTACAAAAAAATTCGCCGAATCAGAATTCATTTCTTATGTATTTTATTGTTTTGTGAATTTCTTACGTATTTCTTTGTTTTCTCGACCTTTTGTTTTCTGTTGTTTTTCAATGAAAATTTTTGGGGACACTTTTTCAATCATAAACAGCACAATATTAATTCATTTCAACCAGTAAAAGCAAAAATAATCATACATTTATGATTTTTGGCTGAAAACAGAATTTGCATTGATTTTGTACACAAAATCACGTTTTTGAGCAATTTTGGGGTTGACATGCATGTATAAAAAGTCGTGCAGCGTCATAACGATACGTCCCATTTTCGCGAAAATGGTCTCAAAAGATGCGCAAGACTTGAAAGTAAAAAGTCCGCAAGCGACGTGGTCAACAATTTTTGCGCGGTGGAGTAGTCACGAAATTCATCGAGGGGTTAACATAGGGTTAAGTTGGGGTGAAAATCTTCCTTTTCAAAAGAAAATTTCAAGAGATGCATATAAAAACAGCAAATAAATATTGACATTGTATCAAAATCAGTTCTGTAGCATACCCTCAATCGTAATGCATAACTGAAATTGCAAACTCTAACAAATACAGCACAACTGTCTGGGAAGACCCTTACACGGTGGGTAGATGACTTTATACTAACAAACTGCTGACTTATATTGCATTACTGACAAAATACAGATAAAGAAGCCTGACTCATTCAAAAAACAGTTGACTTATTATTAAGCTCTTATCTCTTGACAAAATATCCATCCCATGAATGTAAAGAGAGATTCTCATTCTCCCAATTTGTTGTCACTTACTTGTTTCTAATAACACGCCATCGTTGTAGGTGGTCACTAAGAAGAGTTTCTTTCGACGGAGCCAGCGACATGTCCTGCAAAGAATAAAACGTACACACACAAAAAAAAATCACCACTAACTAAAGTACACGTATTGTGTTTTCACCACCTTTTGTGGAGAACAAACTGATGTTATACTGAGAAAACAACATTTTGGAGCAAGTTTTATTAATCTGTAAACTGTCAAGGATTTAAAGGCAAGAAATCTCTTTGCACACCTCATGCAGCAAAGAAAAAGAAACCCTCATGCCCTTAGGCTACTGATGAAGGACATGTCTGTGAAATTTGAGGATCAATTATTACTTAGTCTAACAGCGTGTTTCTACAGAAAAATAGTGGAAAACGGTTTATCTTTTCCAGAATCGAAAAACCGTATCGCCCTTAAACCAACCTGTTTCTAGAGAACGAATAATCCGATTAACTCCGATCCGCGTCGCAAATAACGCGTCAACCGGAAATCGGGAAATTCAACCTATATGACCTAGCAATGCAATGTGGTATATGAACTGGTCCAAAATATGCAGTCACAGGCACATATTTTCACACACACCGGTAACCCCTACTTCCGCCAGACCCGATACGCTTTTCACTTTGTGTTTCTACAGAAAAGTTAAACGGATTAACACGGCAATAACCACCTCTGGAAGGTGGTTATGAGAAACCGTATTTGGTCAGATACGGTTTATCAATAAACCGTATCGCGTCTGTTTCTACAGAAAAGTTTTCCGGAATTCTAGATACTTAAGCGGGTAATACCGTTTAACAATTTTCTGTAGAAACACACCGTAAGTCTTAGACTGCTCTTTAATTTACCCCAATCCCAAGCGTACTTCTCTTTAATTTACCCCAATCCCAAGCGTACTTCTCTTTAATTTACCCCAATCCCAAGCGTGTCTTCAGAAAAGCTAGTCTAAGTGTACAGACCCATACCGAGTCAAATTGACTTTACCGCCTGAGGATTAGGTTGAAAGAAGGAGGACAGTCTAAAACTTAGACTAATTATTACTAAGAATTTGAAAAATGCACCCACAAAACCAAACAAGCAAAGTTTGTTTAGTGTACGTTCTATGCTAGGAATTTTTGTCTATGAGGCAATAATTCAAATCAAAGAT
>JZLH01S0272359.1:50166-61344 GCA_001188425.1 Eucidaris tribuloides
AACGAGCATCATCTAGCTATTAAACATCCCCCCCAAAAAACAACAAAAAACAAAACAAAAAATGACGAGAGAGCGAAATCCGCGCTCGATCGACGCAACCAAAGGGTACAACGTAATCACGCGTCAAACATGGCGAGGTCGAGGGTCTTTAGAAGATGGCAGAAATAGATCTTATCGATGAAGTTAAGATGTTGTTTGAGGTTCATTTTCCTCTAATGAGAAATGAATCTGGTCGTCTGCGGCTGGTCTGGCTATAATCGATAGTTTGTGTGACGCACGAACAATGGGTGTTGGGCAAGATGGTACGAGAGATGTTTACACATAACGCTAAAAATAAAAATTACGAAAAAAAAATATCATGTGCGGACTCCTGAGGGGGAAGGTAGAGTCATACACAATGCCTGCCACCAATTGGTCCTACCAGCCAAAAGGTGATCAGCAAGGAACACTTGGCGGTGGTACCCCACCCCCGCCTCTCCAAAAATGTTCTCGAAAAAAAAGGCGGAGCGAGATAAAAAAAGAGGGTTGCAAGTTGTATTACAAGACGTTATTCAACATTGTACAGGATCAAAAGGAAAGTTCCGAACTTTGATGTGTGAGTTACATTATCATAGGCGTACGCAAGGGTTGGGGTGTGTTGAGTGCTGAAACACAAGGGGGGGGGGGAGTTAAAAGACAACTTACCCCCTTTTTACGGGAAACACCCCCGTGGAATCGACTTAATTCCATCCATCGTAATGTTTCGCTTTTTTGGCCGGTAACGGATATTATTTGACCGTGAAAAAAAAATGTTGCATTGGACTCAACCCCCTCCTTCTCTCCCACTGTTTAAGTTTTTGACCGGGAATGGATATGATTTGACCGGAATTTTTTAACCCCCCCCCTCTGAAAAATCCTACGTACGCCTATGCACATGATAGTGCTTGAATGGACAATAAGCACTCTACAGGTAAAATACAAAACAGAAGTCTTGCTGCCACTAGCAAAATATGTAAGGGCCTATACGAATAAATGTTACATATCAATGATACAGCGTGGACCCTTTACTGCATTAGTCTCTAGGGGAAAACAAATAAGATAAACGGCCATTAGAAGATTTTCATCTTTTCAAAGAACTACTTTAATTGTTTGTCTTCTAATAGAATTTTTTCAAGGCTTCTCTTTTAGACCTTATCTCATCCTTCTAGTTCTTCTCCGACGTCTTCTCGTCACACCGGTTCGACACTTCTCTTTTTTATGTCGGATGTTTTCCATCTTTATCTTCGTTTCTTCTTCGTCTTCTTTCTACTTTTGGTTATTAGTAGTTGTAGTATTAAGTAGTAGTAGTACTAACAGAAGCAGCAACAGCAGTAGTAGTAGTAGAAGTAGTAGCAGTAGTAGTAGTAGTAGTAGTAGTAGTAGTAGTAGTAGTAGTAGTAGTAGTAGTAGTAGTAGTAGTAGGAGTAGTAGTAGTATAGCAGTGGCAGCAGTGTAGTGGTTGTAGCAGTAGTTAGGCCTATATAATTTTAGTGGTGGTCGTATTAGTAGTAACAGCATCAGCAGCAGTAGTAGTACTAGTGGTGTATATAGTAGACTAATGGAAGAAGTCGGTAGTGGTAATAATGGTGACGGTGGTAGAAGTAATTGTAGCAGTAGTAATGTTAGTTCAGTAAAAGTTGTAGTACATATCAACATGCACATAGAAATATTTTTTTTCATAAAACAGGCATGCGTACGTACATGCATGCATTTAAACCATTTTTCAAGAAAGTTTGGTACTTAAATATCAGATTTAAAACTACAGATTGATTCAATATTTGTTGACTAGAAAAGTGGAAGAGAGAAAACATGTCATATAAAGCCCTCGTTCTATCATCATATGGTATTAATTAGGCCTTAATTCACTCATGGTCATATTCACCCTACGAGTATTGTAAAATTAACAAAAAACTATATAGGGACATTCTTTATGTTTACCTCGATATGCTTTAATGCATATTTTTGTTCATGCTGTTACAACTCTATATGCTATATGCAGTACACTTTTTCCGACTGACAAACATCGTGTAGAGAGAGGTCGCTGATTCTATACGGAGAGAAAACACAAAGCACTTTCACTTAGTTGTATTAGACTGATTCTCTTTGTCTGTCTACCGACCACACTGTACTGCACACAGTCATTAATGACTGTTTACCGTCATGTTTAAAGAGGATTCCCAGTGCTGGTTGATGATGGAAAATTTTTCACCAAAATTCCATATTTCATTGGTTTCTAGGTAAAAATATATTACATTTGCATTATAATGTGGGACTAATTCACTTTAACTGTAATAAATAGTTGTAGGATTGGCAGTTTGAACAGATGAACATTGTCCCACATATTGATTTCTGTGTTAGTACTTTGTCAGTAGTGGGGATTTATGTAGAGGATTCGTCAAAAACCAAGTGTTCTGTTGTTTTTAACTACTCTCTTCTGTACTATAGTGACATTTTCAGATATACTATCTGTTCACAAAAGGTGTGAAAACAGCTGATATTATTCTGCAAGTACTCAGTCTTATCTTTAACTCTGTATCACATACATAAACACAGCAGTCTGTGTGTTAAGATGTCTTACCGAGGTGTACGACTGGAAATATTCAATTTCTGCCGAATTTATTCGTGGCTTGTCTTTCCGTTTAATTGCTTGTCGTGCTTTGATCGTTTGGGTCCAACCTCCTTATTTTAACGATGATGTAATTTCTAGCAAACACTCGATGAAGCATCTTCAGTGGCCCGAGGCAAAATCACGTTTTTAAGCGAGAAGCTTTTTTTGGATCAAGAAAAGGAAAAGAGAATCGGTACTGCCCCGATGCGTTTTAAAAGCCTTAAGGTCTTAAATGATGGAGCCCGTGGCTGACAATCGAACGTCGTGGGTTTTCACCGTTGATGAATTCTGGAGATCTTTGACATTTCCAGAAAGTCTTCCTTTCTCTCGAACCCCTTTTTTCTCTTCTCTCGTATACAGGCTGATGTTTAAATCTTCAAAGAAGATAGCAAGCAATGTCCAAACCTAATGAATCGACGAAACCTAGGCAGTTAATGGTTTTACTTACGTGGGCACGGGTCCTGTTTCATATGAGCCCGTGTAAGAAAAGCTGTTCTACAGACGTCGGGTGCAGACGAAATCGGCGCATCTTACCGATGTATGACTGACGAGTTCAGGACGGTAAACACTTTACTCGGGTTCACGTTTGATGAAATTTAAAGGCAGTGTAAACTTATGGTAAATCGTGGGATTTTTTTTATATTCTGTTTGTATTTTTTTCAGAAAGAACAATATCGTCTCTACTGACAATCTTAAAAAAATATACGCTCTGAAAGGCTTCAACATTTTAGATATAGAAAATAAAGTGATATTTGCTCGATGATTATAGGTTTAATGTCAATTTCAGAGGTCTAGCATCAAAGCACTACATTCAATGAAAGTATAATCAAAGTTTTGTCAAATTGACCAAAACTACACTCTGACTTTAAAGTATACTATTATCATAAAACTATAAAAATAATTTACAACACCAGAGCACAAGCACATGCACCCCGCGATCAACATCTATCACTCCCGCCCTTGCTACCTTTACTAGGGCTTCCACTCCCCTGATACTAATACTACAAAAACTCTCTTGGATTTTGTTTGCTACCGTCTCTTCAAGCTTCAGCTCAAAATGGTAGCCTCCTACTGCTCCCACCATTTGTTTTTTTCGTATCTTCCTGATGAAATCATGGAATATGTCATTTATACACTTTCCTCTGTCTTATTTTTTTACAGTTTAATTTGTTATCAATGTTGTGAATAGAAAATTTATTGTTCTGTTAAGGATTTCATATTTATTTGAAAAATACAGTAACATAAATTCAAATAAAAACGTAAAAAAATAATATTGTTGCCTCTGATGTACACCGTAGCTAAATCATTGGTTTCTATAAAATGGTAGCCTACTGCTCCTCCCACCATTTGCAATTTGTTATCTTCCTATAATGAAATCATGAAATATGTCATTTATATATTATATAATTTCCCTTGGTATTTATTTTTAATGTTTCATTTGTTATCAACTCTCTGTGAATAGAAAATGTAGTGTTCTGTTAATGATTTCATATATTTCTGAGAAAAATGCAGCACCATAAATTCAAACAAAAATGTAAAGTAAAATAGTAATGTGGCCCTTGATGTACTCCGTAGCTAATTCACTAGCTTCTCTCAAATGGTAGCCTCCTACTTCTCCCACCATTTGTCATTTGTTATCTTCTTATAATGAAATCATGAAATATGCCATTTATATATTATACATATATATTTTTAAAGTTTAATTTGTTATCAACTTCGTAACTGGAAAATATATTTCTTTGAAAATTACAGTAACATAAACTAAAAAGTGTTTTTAAAAACAGTAAGTGGCCCTTAATGTACACCGGATCTAAATCACTGGCTTCTCTCTTCCACTGGCATGTTACGTGACATGCTATAACCTCGATGGCTGTAATTTTTTTTTTATTTTTTTTGATTGGTATATACTACACTGACAAGCAGCAAGGGGCTGAAAGCATCAGTTTATTAAATGTATTATTATATTAATTATTTTATTTATTATTAAATGTTTAAAATGTATGTTGTATATCTATCATAGGCAGCTTAATGATTAATGTTATTTTTATAGAAAATTTATTGTTCTGTTAAGGATTTCATATTTATTTGAAAAATACAGTAACATAAATTCAAATAAAAACGTAAAAAAATAATTTTGTTGCCTCTGATGTACACCGTAGCTAAATCATTGGTTTCTATAAAATGGTAGCTACTGCTCCTCCCACCATTGCAATTTGTTATCTTCCTATAATGAAATCATGAAATATGTCATTTATATATTATATAATTTCCTTGGTATTTATTTTTAATGTTTTCATTTGTTATCAACTCTCTGTGAATAACGGATTCAAAAAATCCATCCAAATGTTATTACTTGGGTGACTTTTAAAATGATTAAGTGTGATTATCTTCGTGTGACCAGATAGTAGATTTACCCGTAATGAATCTATTATGCTGAATTTGTGCACAGTCAGAACTTCCCTACAGGGAGATTAATGTGATACTCCCATCAAAACTTTACATGTATGTAACAAATATATAATTCAACTAAAACTAACAGGCGAACCGGTCCAGGTAGAAATGTTCAATATTGTAATTTTTCATGCAATCGATTGTTAGATTCCAAACTGTACATTTCTACTCAGTTTGAAATGATAAAACGTCCTGTTTACACAGATAAAATAATACCATTAAAACAACAACAAATTTACTTGTTTTTGATAACTTTGATAACAATCGTACCAAAATATATGACCAGAAACTAATCAGGCATATACAGCTCAAATTTAGAATTTTGAATAATTCATAAATATGTTTCATAGCAATATGATACCAACCTAGCTAATCGAATGTAAGTAGCTGCTACTAAGCGATTTGTCAAATTGAGGCAGATTTTAAATACTATGGTGGCGAAATTATATTTAGTGAATCAACAGAAAGAATAACACTATCCACAAAGCCACGACGTCACTTCGTGTGTATGCGACGCTATTCACGTATGATTTCAATCTATAAAATCGTCGCTAACACCTATGAATTCATAAATATTCTAAACAATAAGAGTACTGTGTTAACGGAATAGTTGCACCCTAAATCACAATGCTTAGATGTTGTGTAATAAAAAAATTGTCTATACATAGATAAATCAATCAATCAATCAATCAATCAATCAATCAATCAATCAATAAATAAATATTATATATATATATATATATATATATATATATATATATCTGCGTTTATCTGTCTATCTAATGTAGAGTGCTCAATACTGTAGAAGCAGAGGTAGTCTACATATATATAATATATATAATATTATATATATATATATATATATATGACATAAAAATCTTGGATAATGAATTTAAAACAAATATTTGCTGAAAAGCAAGTGTAACGATGTTTACATTATAAGGCAAATAGGCAATATTATGTCGGCTGACAATTATCTTGAGACCGTCCAAAACGATCCACGGTAGCTGCTTGCATTTGAATAATAACTATGTTAATGTCACTTCATTTAAAATCAAAGTACAAAGCTGATTTCGTGTGGCAGACACGATTATTCTGTCTTGCTGAATTGTTTATTTACCTTCCTAAGTATCACAAAACCCATAACGGCCGCGGTTTCTGCCAAATCAAAGCCGTAATTGCACCACTTACATCAACATCATCCCGACTTAAACTATTAAATGGACTTTCGCGAAAACGACTTGCTGCTCAGAGTCACTATCAATGAATATTTTACCAGAACGATCGGTATTGTACAAAGCGAGACTGGAAAGATTACGTTTTCGGTTGGGTACTTTTGAAAAAAAATGTCGTTTATCAGCTTTATTTTATCCCTTTGATCTTCATGTTCGTATAAACCGTAAAGTGGACTAATGGGTTCTAAATTTGCATGCATCTGGATTTAAATCACACTTCCTTACTCGGCTTGCGATATTATGCCCCAGAACGGTAAACCGCGCTCAATGAATTAGAAATAAACCCCAATATAAAGATCAATTGACTTTTTAAATGGCATTGTGTAGGTTACGTTTTTACAGTCGATTAAATGAGTCGATGATTTTTTTATGCTTGCGAGATATGTTGTGACGTATTCAGTGACGTTATTATGGTGGTATGATCTGGAGGCAGCTTTACATGACGGGCATGGAAAAGAACATTTACGCCCAGCCATGCAATTCGATGCACTTACACGTTAGCGCTATACGTCTCTATTTTTATTTTACGTCCGTTATGATTTTAACTATGACGTGCGTGGGGATATTTTTATGACGTCGCAAAGTATGACCGGTATGTGATGCCTTCATGAACAAATTCAGAGAGAGTGATTACAACAGGAACAGCGGCGGGTAAGAATGAAAGAAGAGAAGCTGACACCTGTTGAACGATATTGAAGTAGGAAGTCTTTCAACTATCCACTCCATCCTAACCTTAATCATAACTTCTTCTTCGAAATCATCAACCAAAGTTATATGTTTTCGTTTATCGAGGAACAATATTATGACAGACTTTTTCATTTATTGAATCTCGTATTTCCTAGCCCGGAGGCTAGATTGTGTATACACTACAAATATTACAATTTGAAATAATACAATCACGTAATAATGCGATAATACAATAATATAAGAATACAATAATACAATAATGTAGTATTTCAATAACAAGTAGAATATCGACTAAAATATCTGTTAAAACAACTCGTTTATTTGTTTTGTCTTATACCAAAAAAGATTACGTCTGACTCTATGTAATATATATTTACGGTATTTGCTTTGTACTTGTTATGTATAATTTAATATCTTACATTAATCTGTAAATAAAAGGTAATAAGGTATAATTTACAATGAAACATTGTTGAATTATTTTGGATATCTTACCCAGTTTCAAAAGCAATGTTGTCTTTGTAAGATCAATCTGCGTCGACCTTGAATTAATTAACTACTAGTTTGAACTTTTTTTACGTTTAAAGTGTTCATGTTTAAGTAGATGCTTACGGTTAACATTACAATACATTTTTATCATTAGTTATTATTTCGCTGTAATCCAGATAAAATTACCTGCGGCTTATTATTTTTAATAACAAAATTTGTTTTTGTTTATTAGAGTTATACTATTTGTATTAAATTTTATTCAAGTTTGTTTGGAAAGGGAACATAAAACATAATAATGAAATAAAATAAAATTAAACATTTTAACAATAGGCCTACGTAGTATTCACATAGCATGATAATATCATAAATACTATATATACAAATGTTATCTAGATAATTATTAAAATTTACCATAATGTAAGACACGATGCACAATACAATAAATAAAATAGGCTTTACGAATGTCTTCTCCTTCTTCTTCTTCTCCTTCTCCTTCTTCTTTTTCTTCTTCTTCTTCTCCTCCTCATTCTCCTTCATTTCTTCTTCTTATCCTCCTCCTCCTCCTTCTTCTTCTTCGTCTTCTTCTTCTTCTCTTACTTGTTTGTTCTTTTTGTTCTCTTTATAAAGCATTATTTATGGACAATATATATCTTCAATCTGTGTATGCATGAAAGTGCATGTTTTTCTTTTTCGAATTCATACGAATGTCTTCTTCTTCTTCATCATCTTCTTCTTCTTCTTGTTCTTGTTCTCCTTCTTCTTCTCGTTCTTGTTCTTGTTCTTGTTCTTGTTCTTCTTCTCTTGCTTTTTTGTTCTTTTTGTTCTCTTTATAAAGCATTATATTTGGACAATATAAATTATATCTTCAATCTATGTATGCATGTAAGTGCATGTTTTTCTTTTTTTAAATTAAAATCAGTTCTTTTCTTAATCAAATAAACACAAAACAAATCACGTAAATTATACAATGCATAAAATTACAGTATGAGCATTTTTTTTTACTATCGGAAAGGAAATGGGACACACAAAAAAGTGAATAACTTGACTTGGTAGGTCCCCCTATACTTGAAAATTTTGTGTGTACATGTAAGTGCATGTGTGCCTGTGAAAGTGTGTGTGTGTGTGTGTGTGTGTGTGTGTGTGTGCGTGCGCGCGCGCGCGCGCGTGTGTGTATGTGCGTGTACGTGCATGTACGTTTGCGTTTGTGTGCATGCGTGTATGTGTGTGTGTGCGTGTGCGTACAAGGGCGCCAGATCGCTTACCCTACTTTGGTTATATACCCTTTTGATGAAAGCATATAGCGTTTCTCTGAAGCCAGTCCATAATCTACCCATCATGAGTAACTGGAAAATGTCCTTCCAAGATCCTGTCCATGAACGCACCCCAGTTTTCAGGATGGATGCAAATTGAAAAGTGATTGCTAACAATTTATTTTCTTAACAGGATTTCCTGCATTATTTATAGAAATATTGCGGGGGCGGACAGGTCCAAGACAGTTGCACACAAGAATACATTCTAAAAAAGTGACCTTATCTACTTTTTTAAAGTAAGTACTGACTTAATACGATTTTGTATCACAGTCGGCCTTAACCCTTTCCCAAATTGGTACACCTTCGATAGGACTATGGCTAAAACAAATAACGGATTTTTTCAACTGATATTGGCTAGCGAATAAGAGTAGATAGGTATTTATTATTTTATTTAATTATTTATTATTTATTTATTAAAGCATTCTTTTAACAGGGTAGTCCCTCATTCACTGTCAACAGTTTGAACTGCTTTACAAGGCGAGCCCTGCTAACGGATAAAGAACAATCGCATAAAAAAAATTATATTTTCTCACAATAAAACACATACAAATTAAAATTACAAGAAATACATAATATAAACAAACACGTATACACAAAATACGAGTGGGTAATCCAGATCCCCCCCCCCGGAAGAAAAAACAGTTAAATTGAATATAACGGAAGATAAATATATACACATATGAAAATAGTTTCGAACGTAAATTTTTTAAGTTTTAAGTAGGACGAGTAGTAGTCGTGATAGTAATAGCAGCAGTAACAGTAGTAGTAATAGTAATAGTAAAGTAGTAGTAGTAGTAGTAGTAGTAGTAGTAGCAGTAGTAGTAATTGTAGTAGTAGTAGTAGTAGTAGTAGCAGTAGTAGCAGTAGTAGTAGTAGTAGAAGTAGTAGTAGTAGTAGTAGTAGAAGTAATAGTAAAAGTAGTAAGAGTAGAAGTAGAAGTAGTAGTAGTAATAGTACTAGTAGAAGTTGTAGTTGTTGTAGTAGAAGAAGTAAGAGTGGTCAGCTGGTTGCAGTGTGGACATAGTGGCAGTCTTTCCTTATAACTGATTCAATAATCCTTTAAGTCTTTTGTTTTGCTATCTCGTCGTTCACAGCAATCATTGAAAATGACTTGAACTGGCATTACAGTGATAATGGCAGATGCATGATATCTCGTCAGCAGTAGATATGAAAATCGATTACTCTGACATGTTTCCATGTATTGATTAATCTTGATTAAAATATCAGTTCACATGTGAAGTAACGATTATAGTGACAGAAGTGATCATGACAACTAAAAACGGTAGCCGGGAATAAAGGTGCATATTAATAAAAATATGTGCGACTTTGCACCCTTAAGGTTTGAAAGGTGCAAAGTCGCACCAGTAAAGGTGCTCCCAGTGTGACATTAGTCTGCACCTTGAACGATACAAAGTTGAACCTATTTTTTTTAGTGCGTACAGAAGAAAAACACATGAACGCACATACACACGTTTTAGAAAGAGGAGAGAAGAAGAAGAGGAAGAAAAAGAGGAGGAAGAAGAAGAAGAATAAGAAGACAAACTAAACAAAGCAAGACAAAATAATATAAAAAAGGAGGAGGAGGCCTGCAGGAAATAATGATAATGATGGTCATAGTAAAGATAGTAACGAAAATAATAACTATAACTGTTAGTAATATACTTTGTGCTAGTCAACCACAGTTCAAATACCTACTTTAAGATGGTGTACAGTCCCAGAGGGACTATAGCTCGTTAGAATGGATGTATTCCGGAACGTTACCATTGACCTTTAGCTGAAAGTATGCTATCCAAATATTTATTGATCCGTTGTATTTTAAGGATGCGGTCTAAGGATTGAGTAAACGAACACGACCAAATGATAGCGAATATTGTATATGCTTTACATGAACTGTGCGGAATATAACCAAACGACTGCATTTAGTATTATTACAATAAAAACAACTCAACTATACTAAGGTTACTACTACAGTGCTCTAAAATAATCAGGAAACTCTAAACGTGACATGAATATCTGTTTATTCTGGGCAGGATCTTGCTTGAGCTGCCAGCTACAGTTGGGATAGTAATGATCAAGAATTACCTGAAATTTATAGTGCTTCTCAGAAGTTCAGTGTAACTCTATTGGCGCCACTACTACCTCAATATACGTGCTGCTAGTTCGTTGCGGCTGCGGTATACTTCTTCTGCTATTATTACTACCAAATTTACTACAACAAGGACTTCTACTATCACATTTACTTTACTAATACTACTGCTGCTACCGCTACCACTAATGCTACTACAACAAAACTAGTCTAGTACTTCTACAAAAACTACTTCTACTACTACTATTACTACTACTACTACTACTACTACTACTACTACTACTACTACTACTACTA
>JZLH01S0272377.1:7379-21116 GCA_001188425.1 Eucidaris tribuloides
ATTACTAAGGTCATTGAACGGAACTTGTAATTAGCTATTCTTACATATTTAATGAGCTATGACCTTTGACATAAGTGTACATAATCCAGAATCAAATTGTATTTTGATACTATGTATGACAAGATCAAGATTTGACCACCATTTCACTGACAAATGTGTGTAAATATATTAAGTGGGGAAAATTACATTTTCATCAATGAATATAGGTATTTTGTAGGGTAAAAGTATCTTTATTTTCAGTTTTGACAACCTAGAACCCTGTATATTTTACCATTTTTGAAAAAAAAAAATAATCACATTTTTGCACATTTTTTTGCCCCAAAATAGCTGTTTTGGCATGACAAAAATTTTCTCCACCTACTTTGAAATGTTTGTAGTATCCACAAAATTAGAATATATCCCTTGTTTTTGTTCAAATTTAATATGAATATGTCATAGTAAACTTAAGTAAAGTCTTTCAACTGAAACTCTATTTTCTTCAGTTTACTGCAGACGTTACATGTGGAAACCCACAGATATTGCTCTTTGACAAACAATACCCCCAAAAAGCCCCTTTTCAGAGTGATACATGTTTTGGTCCACTATAAAATCCGATAGGAAGAAGCTAGAAGGCTGAATTTCCCCTCATTTATTTTTTGCAGAATTCAGTTAGCTATAAGCTTATTATAATTGTATTTTCTGTACAAATAAATAAACTGGAGAATTATGCAAAAAACTACCCTTACCCCTTATTTTTGAAAAGTGTGTAAAAAATTAGGACATTTCACGAAAAAAATATTTTGAGGAAACCAATCAAGCTACACTACATGCCAGATAATCAAATCAATTACATGTATGCCCCTTATATTTCCCCATAAGTGATTAGATTTCTGATATGGTAGCCACATACTTTTTTAAAAATACTTTTTGTTAATTTATGGACTTTTCTTATCTGAAACCTAGTGCAGAGTTATTTTTCTCACCTGTTCTTATGAATAAGTTTTCAATACCAAAAATGCAAATTGCATACACTAGTTGTTGATATGTCTGGCAAGCCTCTAGCAAGCTGTCAGGTTGTTTTCAAAGAGCAACCTTTGTCAGAATAGTATGCACAGAATTTGCATTAATATTTAACAGTTTATGGGCAAAGCTACATATGCCCTAGTCTGGCTTCTAGAAATTTAGATTAACCTGTTTTCGCATTTATTGAGCTATGACCTTTGACCTTTGGCCTACACACTCCAAAATCGAACTTAGGCTGTATTTTGATATCATGTACCTTCATACCGAATCTCATCAAAATTCGTCAAATATCTGAATATTAGTAAAGTTATCAAACGGAAACCAGTTTTCGCATTTAATGAACTATGACCTTTGACCTTTAAGCTACAACCTCCACAATCAAACTTGGGCTGTATTTTGATATCATGTACCTCCATACCGAATTTCATGAAAATCCATCAAACATTACTAAAGTTATCGAACGGAAACCAGAGGTTCGTACGGACGGACAGACGGGCGGACGGGCGGACGGACGGACGGCGGCGTTTCTATATCCCCTCCCGACTTCGTCAGGCGAGGGGATAATAAAAACTCTCTTACATTGATGTCATGTTAAACCTTGGCAAATCCTAAATCAGGGGATTAGAAATGTAAAAGAAATAATCACACCGAAATATGATAAAATATAGAAAAGAGAAAAATAGATAGAATGCGATTGTCGGACCAATGCATGGGTGTAAGAAAAAAAATAAATCGCAACAATAAAAGACAAGTAAAATTATGTAACCACAACGGATAAAAAACAACACAAAAACACGAAATTGTGATCGATTCACGCAAAACACAACCAGCCACGCAGAGGTAAATACAGTCACACACACACACACACACACACACACACACACACACACCCAGACACCCCACTCACAGTAGCACACAACCACGGAAGGGCCAACAGGGCGGCACACACACACAGGCACCACACACAAGCCACACACAACACACGTCCGAGCGGTGGTCCACAGTAAACACACAAAGACACGGCACTACAGAAGTTTTGCAGTCAGTAATTAAAGAAACAACGTATTAGGGGCTAACAGGGGGACTCAAAATTGTACCTGAAGCCCACTGATGAACATTATTATTCTGAGGCAGCTACATGTCCCGGTCGCATCAGGCTACCTTCCTTCCTTATGTTAAGCCGTCCCCTATTTGCCCAATGGTCGACGTACCATTCACTAGATGCACTGATCCTTGAGTCAGGAATACAGTAGCTCTCCATACCAAGCGCCATGTAATCGTGTGAAATGTCTAAAAGTGAACATAAGTAATGTTTTAAAAAAGTGGATGTGAGTCACACAAATCGTCTTATATGTGTACACAATTATTTTACCACTTTGTGTGCTGATGGCCCACCGGTTAGCCGCGGCGGCTCGCCAAAGCATACCACCAATGGTGTACTGATGGTGCACAAGTTCGCCGAAGAGACAATCGTTTCATACGCCTTAAATCCAAATTTAAGAGTCACTGAATTGACCACAAATGATATTTTGTCCGTAAACAAATGGAGAACTACTGAATCGACGAAATGTCTTTTAAGGACATGTGTCTTTACGTCTAGTTTTTTGAAAATCATACATATTCTGGATTTTTATAGACACAATTTGAAAACACTCCAGTTTCTGGATAACACCTCTGGATTTTTCCTAGCAACCCAAGTGTTAAAACGAGACAGGCTTGTTTCTTCGGTTACAGTTCGTTATTCCGAAGGTTCGTAATTCCGAAACACGTAAATTGCCTATACCTCAATGTTCGTTAGTCCGAAAATGAAAAAGGGTTCGTTAATCCGAACATTTGTGGCGCTATTCCGAAGGTTCGTTAATCCGAAAACGAAATAACGTTCGTTACTCCGAAGATTCGTTAATCCGCAAACGAAATAAGGTTCGTTAGTCCGAAAATGAAATAAGGTTCATTAGTCCGAAACTGAAATAATCTGTGGCGAAGCCGGGAAAACCGGAAGTGCAGGCGTGGTGGAGATATTCCGACCTAAAAACTGAACATTCTAAGCACTTTTTGTAATCATGCACATGATAGGTCCGTTACTAAACAATTGATGCGAGCGCAAAAATTTTGAGATTTAGACCTAAAACCGGACACTTCATATTTTGTAATCATGAAAAGGATGGGTATCTTCCTACATGAACAATGCGAGCGCAAAGCGCGAACAGAAAATATTCTGATCTGAAAAAGGGTCAGGTTAAACACTATTTCAAGTACTATAGGAAAAATTGTGAAGAGGACATGGATCGCAATTAATAAATGATGCGAGCGCGAAGCGCAAGCTGATGTTTTTCTTTTTTTGACCTAGGTACGGGATATTCAAAGCACATTTTGTCATCACATGAAAAGGATGACTATCTTCTTATTCCTCTTCCACATCGCAAGCTGAAAATTGTTGATATTCCGATCTGAAAAGAGGCAATTAAAGGACTAGGAATTCATGAAAAGGATACTCATTTAATATGATATCTCATTTAATAATCTAATAGGCCTAATGAGAGCGCGAAATTTGTTGATATAAGGCCTGAAAACTGGACATTTTAAGCACTTTTATAATTATGAATATGATGCATGGGTTAACATATTTTTAACAATTAATGCGAGCGCAAATTACGATTGTATTACAGTTTGTCAAAGTGTGCGGGTGTGTGCGGGTGCGTGGGTGTGTTTGTGTGTGCTGATGCGATATGGTTAGTACATAGAACCCCTGAAATAATTGTTAGGATACTCATCTCATCCCCTTCACTGTTGTCTGCATCGTTATAGACTCACGTTTTATCTGAACTTCAACATCATATCACATTTCATGGGAGGCAAGTTTACTGTTGACAAGTAGGATGCCTAAATTATTACACTACCTTAACATACACGAACACGCAACACCCACATTATACGAGCACCCCTCACGCAACACACACCCACACACACATACTGTTCGGTGGATACGAATTGAAATGTAATCCCTTTTAAAATTCCACATGGATAATGATAAAAAACATTAATTGTTATTGCTGTTATCATTTTTTTACCGTCATTAACATTGTTATAATCATTAACCATCAATATAATTTTAATATTTATATTGTTTATTATAATCGTTGTTATTATGATCATCATTAGTATTATCGTTATTTCCATTATCATTAACAGCAGAAGCTGTTAAATAATGACACCCCCCCAAAAATAAAATCCCCCTTATCTGGAGGTTATTCATGAGTGACAAACACATAGTCCCCAACATTCGCTCAGGTAGCAATTGCTCAGATAAAATCAAAATCAAGATGCTTGATCCACGCCACTTCTTGATGCAATACATGCTTTGGCCACAAAATACACATGTATCATCCTCCGTTGAGATTATTATTACATACTATCCTATTATTGTTTAATTACAACACCGTTTTTGATACTAAAATAAGTTTATTTCATTTTCGGAAAAAAAACCCTTATTTCATTTTCGGACTTACGAACCTTTTTACATTTTCGGACTAACGAACCTTATTTCGTTTTCGGATTAACGAATTACCTTCGGAATAACGAACCTTATTTCGTTTTCGGAATAACGAACCTTATTTCGCTTTCGGACTAACGAACCTTATTTCGCTTTCGGACTAACGAACCTTCGGAATAACGAACCTTCGGAATAACGAACCTTCGGAATAACGAACATCACCCGTTTCTTCGGTTATTACGCAATTGAACCAACAATTTCTGTTGTTGGGATTTACTAAGTATGATAAGGAAATATACAGTGTTTTTTTTTTAATTCTTTTTCAAACACATGACATAATAATTCGAAGACGTTCTGAATAATACTTAATTACACTCGGTGTTGAATTGCATTTATGGAATAATTGTCGTGAGACGCAGCATCGCTATTATTTGCAGGCTAAATAGGAACTTTTCTCCATGAATAATTTTTCAATCCCTTTCTAATGAAAATGATTATTTCTGGCGAGTATACTTACGGAAAAACATCCGATTTGACACAACATGTTTAAATCGTTGGTTGTTTTCTACCAATTTTCTACCATTAAATGGCATTAATATGAATTGGGAGAAGTAAAAAATTGCCCCAAGAACCAAATGGATTGAAACATAAACCAATATCTACACCAGCTATAATGTGTCTCTTTGCTGGAAGACTTTGCCTTGAATTTGGTGATTTGTGCAGAAACAAGCATTCATTAACCTTCATTCTGGTACAACTTTAAAACCACAAGAATGGCATCGGTCTACACCTTATCCTTCCGTCTAAATCAAAGTTTTGTCATTGTTATATCACCTGGATGATACGGATTGACCGATTCAAGTGTCACCGATGTTCCTGAGAGGTCATTGATGCAACTCCACTGATTGCCATTTCCAACATATCTTTCTTGTTGACATCCAAACCAGATATAGAAAGGTTCTCCACATTTTCGCCTCACGGTGTCAACCACGCCATCTACGTCGGTTGTGTTTGACGGAACGTACAAGATACGGTTGATGGCTGCACACGTCGACCTCGCTGTTTGCCACGTAGTTTGATTATTACAGCTTATATTAAAACCTTCGTTATCAAGCATAAAAAGAAAACATATTAGTAAGTTAAGAGATTTAAAAGTATATTTGGATTCCATAATTTTGGCCAAACATATATCTTTTTTCTTTCCATATTTCTTTTTGGCTGAACTAACTAAATTTTGACTACTCCTGGCTCATACCACTATGAATGAAATATCATCACGAGGTGCATGCGACCATTTTGCAAAAGTGTTTCAGTTTCCGCATACAGTTTTGTGAGACCTCCGAGTCCATTACAAGCATAAGCATTCCATAAGTTAAGGTTTCAATTTTAATTATTTGCCTGTCATGGTCACATTTGTAAATTGTTTTGTATCAAGTACTGTTTATTATTTTTCTCTTTGGCCAAGGTTCTAGACGGTGAGAAAGACTACAACAGAGATTGTGTAACATGTGTGGAGTAAGTGTAACTCCCCCTCCCCCGCTATTTTATCCTATGACAATGGTGATCATGGTGTGACATAGTCTCTTTAGTTCTTTGTAATAGTTTAAAAACTATTTTAACTTATGTCATCTCGACTTACGATTTAATCCCGAGATCAGTTTTACGTCCAATCCTGGGGCCTGTTTCATAAAGCTGTTCGTAAGTCATCAAGACTTCACGAATGACTCGAAATATGGCAAGCCAAAAGTGATTCTCAAACTATTGAAATCACATCTGTTAATTTCCAAATATGCAAACATAGATCAACATTCTTACTTTTAACAACCATTGAACAAGCATTTCAATGCAAACTTCAAATTTGGGCAAAATCTAATTGACATTAATCATACTTTAACATGACATGAAAAACTATTTGGCACTTCATAGTCGAGTCGTTCGTAAAGTCATGCGTAACTTTACGAACAGCTTCAAGAAGCAAGCCCCTAGACGCTTCATCAGCTCGTCTGTTTTGGTGGAGGGAAAACGCCGTTGCCAATCGGCGCAGACGCACTATGTTATACAGAATGGGTGGGGGACTGCGACATTTCCGCCCATTTGACAACATTGTTTTCCCTCCAACCAATCAGAATCGCTTGATGCTCACTGCAACGTACAGCCCCAGGACAACAGGTAAGTAAATTTCCCTCTTCCTGATTACTTTGATGTTTCACTCTTTATTGTTATTGATGTGGGATATAAAATAAAAATGTTCCGGCCCGAGAGTCTCTGCTTGAAACCATGACGCCCTCGATTACGTGGACTGCTGTTTATTTTCCTTCGTGGCTGCTCGGGGTGTGCCCCTCGGGAAAATAGAACAGTCCACCTAACCTCGGGCTTGTCATTGTTCCAACCAGATACCCTGGCACCAATACATATTTGCATACTATTTCGTCAAAGAGCTTTATCAGTACTTACAATACACATGTAAAGCTCAGCCTTTTCTCCTTGCAATGATACCTCACTTGCATCACTGGTGTCATGAAGAGAACAATGTCAAATCATACTTTTTCCAAGTTTTGTTAAATGTTATGAACGAAAGACTGAAGACATTCATGAATGGGGTCATATTGTAAAGGTGAGAGGTATTCTCATATTTTAAGCAGGTCTTGTCAAAACTTGCCCCCAAAAATGTGATTTGACATTGTTATTTTCAACAGTAATGCACTCGGTCATGTATAACACCTAGTCTGCAGGCACAGACTTTATTTTGGCACTGCAAGTTCACAGCGCCTTGAGCCAAGACTAATCTTGTTGACTAGGGCACGTGCCACATAATTTGTACGGAGAAGCTATAACACAGGGCCTATGGAAGTACTAGTCTGCAGCACAGGTTGTTCAGACCCTGATTTGCGTAGCACGACGGACAAAGGTTTGAGCCTTCAAACTATATAACACCAGTGATGAAAGTGAAGTATCTCAGAAAAAGAAAAAAAAATTCTGTTTGGAGAATATACTTAGAAATCTGTATAACAAAAGATCTTGGAATATTATGCCCTCTAAAGATGTGTCACCCTTTAAGATACACACTGTATAGGACCCGTAAAGATAGGCTTTGTGTGTTATCATGGGTGGTTTTCACCATTGAGCTATAACGAAAGAAATGAATGAAAATAACTTTACTGTAATTTCCATGACAGATGGCCAATCCAAGCCAGATGCTGTCATCACATCTTCTCGACCTCCATTCCTTATTGTCCTTAACAGCTAGGCATGCTTCTTCTACTACATCTCCGCTGTTGATTCCGCACCCTGCAAAAGTATAGATAAGACAACGGATTATCGGGTAGTAGTTCAATGCTAAATGGGCAGGAAAGTGCACAGCGCTGCGTTGATAAGACTCACCACGTGGATTTATTTTCCTGATGCTGTGTTAGCGGCTGCTGCAACTGCTGATGGTGTTTGTGTGTTGTATGGTCGGGGCTCCGCGGAAGTGGAAGGGGCGAGGTGTGTATCGGAGATGCATTTCATAGACGCAAGTGTAGTGATGGTGGGGTGAGTCTCCCAGCTATTAGCTTAATATCAATGCAACGTGAAAGGCGATCCAGCTTTTCTCTTGCTCCTCGGCCGACATGATGCATTGAATTTTATATATGGTTTTGGGCACAAGCAGAACCCGTATGCAGATAGGCGGATGAACCGCGATACTGGTCAACGGCTTATATCTGTGACTTAACGATGCTCATACTGACTCAGATTGTCCGAGCTTGTTCATTCACTGCGTTGAGTAAGGCAACGAGAAACCGACTCAGTATATTTCCCTTGAGAACCCTTATGATTACACGTCAACGAGCATCAAGAAGAGTAAGCCTAAAGATGAGCTCCCAGGTCTGATGGCTTTATGGTTACTGGGGAAGAGAGACCAGTTGATTCGACTACGCTGCCTGCTAATGACGTTGTGGACCCAAATCTACTCTGGAAGGTCTTCAGCAGATGTGCTTGTAGCAGATCGACGAGTTTCCAAAAGTTGCGCCAAACTAAACTCAAGATATGTAACGTGCGAAGCATGAGTTAAGGCAAGCTTGAAGTCGTTAAGCGTGAAATGACAACATGTGATATTGACATTCTCGGTGTTAGCGAGCTAAAATGGAACGGCATGGGTCATTTAAATTGTACAAATCATTCTGTATACTTCTGTGGCAATGAGAAGGGTGGTAGAATTGGAGTGGCTTTTATCTGCTCCAGGAAAATTAGTCGCTGTGTGCTCGGTTATAACCCTGTTTCAGACAGAATTATGAGCATTCGAATACAAGGAAAACCGATGAATATATCCATCGATCATAACGGTTTATGCTCCAACTTCAGCGGCAGAAATAGAGGAAGTGGAAGATTTCTATGGCAAAGTTTAAGAGGTTTTGGACGAAATTCCCAAAGGGGATATACTCTTCATGTTAGGCGACTGGAATGTCAACGTAGGTAGAGAGGCAACACAGTCTGTAACTGGTGGAATTGGGCTTGGAGAACGCAATGACCGCGGAGAATATTTCATTGATTTCTGCGTGTTCAGTAATCTGGCAGTCATGAATACTTTCTCCAAGATGTATGAACGGAGGCTTTCCACATGGACATCCCCAGATAAGAAAAACCAAAAACCAGATAGACTATATGTCAACAACGGTGAAAAAGCTCAATATGTCGTGTCACTACTCGTACTGGCGCTGACTGTGGTTCCGACCACAATCTTCTTGAAGCAGAGTTTAAAGTCAAGTTCAAGTCAACACGTCTTCATCTTGCTACATACCATGTATAAAGATCAGCTGGCAACAGTCATGACAGAACATGGAGAAACAGAACTGTTTAAGATCGTGAAAGGTATACGACAAGGCTGTATCTTGTCTCCACTTCTGTTGAAGAGGATTGTGATTGTGGTATCCGAGTCAGTTGCTCTGATGACACCACTCTCATTGCCGATACAGAGATTAACGTGAGGAAACTGTTGGTGTCTCTCAGAGAACACAGTGCAAATGCTGGTTTGCATCTCAACTTTACCAAGACCAAGGTTATGACTACTGGACCTACGGACGATTTCTCTGTCTCCGTAGATGACCATGACATTGAAGTAGTCGATATATTTATTTTTTTTGATCTACATTCACTACTGACTGTCTGTCGTTAGGAAAGAGTGCAGTTAGGAAACTTGAGAAGGTTTGGAAGGACAGAGGAGTTAGCAAACAGACTAAGATCAACTTAATGAGAGTCCTTGTCTTCCCAGTGTTCCTGTACAGTTCTGAGACATGGGTCATTTGGAAGGCTGATAGGAGAAAAATTGATGCGTTCGAGTTATGGTGCTGGCGCCGTCTTCTTCGAATATCTTGGAAAGACAGAAAATCCAATCAGTGGATAATCGATACCTTGGATCTGGTGAGCCGCTTGAAAACGTACTGGTAGTAACATCTACACATGTATAAATATATGCCGCAGATACAACTCCTTGGAGCGGCATATGATAGGATTGGTGCCTGGAACATGGTGCAGAGGACGACCAAGATCAAGGTGGATGGATGGGATCCCACTACTTCCTGAAGCTATGCGCTTGGCCGAATGGCGTAATGCGTGGAGAGTGAATATCAGAAGAGTCACCAGAGGTCGGACACGATTCGACGGTACAAGGTGGGAACAAGGTAAATTCAAGATTGGCAATAAAAGCCTATGTATTTATTGAGTATTCGCTATTTCGCTGTTCGAACGTTCCACACGTTAGTTGTTCTTTTTTTTAATCATCCACTGTCAGTTCAAATCATGCCCGCCCCCACCCGTTGACATATCGGATGCTCAAAATGAAGGCCCTGTCACATATCAGCGTGTATAGAGCCAACGTGTGTATTCAGACTTCGGAAATGTGGGTACACATTCGCGCAAGTAACACGTTAGATCTATATTGTATTAGCTGTTCCTCCAAAGGTCGTCAGGGTACGCTGAAGAACGTTGTTGCCTGTTTTTTTTAATTTCTTATTTTGGGCATGCTCAGACTGAATTGTGAACGTGCAACAAGTACATGCTCATTAACTTCTGTCGACTTTCGTGGTGCGCCCGTCCGACGTTCTTGATGCTAGTCTACTATTAGGCGTAACGTGTGCGTACAGTACAGCTAACGCACAGTGATTTTTTTTTTGACGTCGCAGCCTCCTTGAGTGGCTCCTTCATCAAATTACGCGCACACACGATCTCACTCGTAACTCTGGAGCTAACTATGCTATTACTATTCGTTTGTCATTCGTTGGCCATTAATATTTTACACCATTTTGGCCTGGAATTTGAAAGTGCTTGACCGTGTTTGGACTTCTGTCAAATTTTGGGACAGAAAACATGTTTACTGGGTATACGTTGACTCTAAACGCTAATATGTGACAGTGAACTGTTTAAATTTTCATGCGTATCAAGCAATTCATCAGGTTTCGAGAAAGAGCAACAACAATTTGAAGTGTTTAAAATTGTCGTTGCATCGCAACTATTGTCATTGCGCATTTGCCTGCATTCTTTCCCACGTCTTTGCCATTCTTTGAGATTATGCCGCCCCAGTGGTGCGATCGCAAATTTTCATTGTGTTTTTTGGTTAATATCTGTCGCGAAAATGAGGACAACGAAGTGAATAAACATTAAAATGAAGATTGCGGGGAGATTTTTTTTAATGTTTTTATTTAACTCACCGACAGCGGTAGCCGTGTGTGTGGTTTCCCCTTGAGTGGTAGCTGGTTCAGTGGTAGGCGTGGGTGCAGTTGGTCCTGTAGTGGTCGCCGGTTCAATGATAGATGTGGGTGTGGTTGGTCCTGTAGTGGTTGCTTGTTCAGTGGTAGGTGTGGATGTGGCTACTCCTGTAGTGGTCACCTGTTCAGTGGTAGGTGTGGGTGTGGTTGGTCCTGTAGTGGTTACTGGTTCAGTGGTAGGCGTGGGTGCGGTTGGTCCTGTTGTGGTTGCTGATTCAGTGCTAGGCGTGGATGTGGGTTCCCCTTGAGTGTTCGCTGAATCAGTAGTATCCATAGGTGTGGTTGGTCCTGTAGTGGCCACCTGTTCAGTGATAGGCGTGGGTGTGGTTGGTCTTGTAGTGGTCACCGGTTCAATGGTAGGCGTGAGTGCTGTTGGTCCTGTAGTGGTTGCTGGTTCATTGGTAGACATGGGTGTGGTCGGTCTTGCAATAGTCGCCGGTTCAGTGGTAGTTGTAGGTGACCCTGAAGTGGTCGCTGCGTCAGTGGTAGATGTATTTGTGTTTGCACTACGAGTGGCTGGTGATTTAGTGGTAAACGTCGGCGTGACGTTTATTGTGGTCGGCATGTCGACAGCTAGTAAACATAAATCAGACACATTGAAAATTGTATATACTTAAATGACATTCTGACTGATTGGTTGATCTAATTAATGATAGTTTGAAAACAAACATAGGTATGAGTTGGCACATGCTATGTGAACTGATAAAGTATTTACACTTTCTTTGTGTTAATGTAGTTTTGAAGACTGGATCTGTGACGTGGAATATGTTTGAAATTGTACAAAATGAACTTGCATCGTTAAGCTGTTTGATATGGAAAAGGGTGTTACCTTAGTTAGTAACACATACGACAAATTGTTGAAAAAATGATTCAAATTTACGGAAGATTGTGCTTAAAGAAGTGGCTCGAGAAGCCTAACATGTATGATGATATAAAATGATACCAAGTATTGCTCGTAAAATATATTCTAGTGGTTCTGCAATTCTAGAGAGTACAGATCAGATCCTTGTGTATTTATTAGTTGTAGAAAAAAAGTTAAACATATTTACGGGAATAAACCTTTCTACCAAAGTTGTTCCTATATACAGCTACTCCTTTATTTTTCACTCTTCTTCCTCCTTGTCTCCGCCCCCTCCCCCTTCCCGGCCGCACGTTTCCGTTTTACACCCTGGCGAAGGATTTTCTTTGTTTAATTGCAACGAACCTGCTGCAAACGAAGTCTACGTTTATCGCACGACGGAGTAAAGTGAATTGTCCGTGACTGAGTGTATACAGTGTGTCTCAAAAACGATTCGTCGCCTTTGCCACGAACCGTCGTCTCTGGCCAATTTCGTGATTTTTTTTCAATTTTCAGGTTTTTGCATATTTCGTATGTACTCGTGGATACCTACAATCTGTGTAAATTTCAGAGTCTGAAAATACGTAGTTACGTCATACTGACATCACCATAAAGCGTCCGCTCATCAATATTGCGGTTTTCCCTTACCACGAACCGTCGTCTCTGCTGCGCGCCGCGTGCGCGCACGCGCAGTGGCCGCGCAAGCTTGCTCAGGGCGGTTCGTGGTAAAGAATTTTCTGTAAAATCCAGCTAATTCTGTACCACGAACCGTCCTCTCCTATTGAACATGTACTCAAAATGAGACTTTGGATAAGAAAGCTCTTCAATATTTGTGTATGTGTGTATGTGTGTATGTATGTATGTCTGTATGCGTATGTGTATGTGTTTGTGTGTGTGTGTGTGTACGTGTGTGTCTGTCCGTCGGTGTGTCTGTGTCTGTGTTTCTCTTTGTGTGTATGCGTGTGTCTCGTGTTTACGTGTGTGTTTGTCTGTCTGTCTTTGTGTGTCTGTGTACATGGTGTATGTATGTGAGTGTGTATTGGGCTGCGTGTCTGTGTGTGTTTGTGTGTGTCTGTGTTCATGTGTGTTGTGTGTTCGTGTGTTTATCTATTTCTGTACCACGAACCGTCCTCTGTTGTTGAACATGTACTCAAATGATAAATTTGGATGAGTATAAGCTCTTCAATATTTGTGTATGTGTGTGTGTGTGTGTCTGTGTGTGTGTGTGTGTGTGTGTGTGTCTTTCTGTCTGTCCATATGTCTGTCTGTGAGTCTGTATGTCCGTTTCTGTGTGTCTGTGTGTGTCTGTGTTTCTGTTTGTACGTATGCATGTGTCCCGTTTCTACGTGTGTGTGCTTCTGTCTGTCTCTGTGTGTCTGTGTATGTATCTGAATGTATGTGTGCATTGTCTATGTATGTGTGCATTGTCTGTGTGTATGTCTCTGTGTGTTTGTGTTTATGCGTGTTTTATGTGCGTTCTTGTGTGTATTTGTGTGTTATGTGTGTGGATTCTATTACAGGGACCTTCAATGTTACAAACATGTCTGTGTTACCTGACGGGTCCTGTATTTCCATTTTTCCAATTATTTTGTCATAAAGGATAGGCTTCGTTTTCTGTTATCAATGATTTGTATTCGTTTATATAAAAAAAAATCATACTATATTTG
>JZLH01S0272381.1:36976-47901 GCA_001188425.1 Eucidaris tribuloides
AAGGTACTTGTGGACCACGGTAATCAGTTTAGTTCAGGAAGGTCTGGAAGTGGTGTTTGCATTGACTACCGCCAACAATAAGGCAGGTGTAAATAATTTTGAATTTATTTGGTGGCATACAGCAAATAGAGCAAGAGGCGTTTCATCTCAGCTATGAGAATAAACTAAGAGTAAGAGACATTTCATCTCAGCTAAGGGAATACAATGAATTGCCTCCTTATTTTGTCGCCAATTATAGTAAACTTGTGAGCATCGTCTTTCTACATGTATTAGTGTTTATATCAGATGGAAATCGTACGAAATTTGTCGATGAACTGCAATCACCCTCAAGGGCTCTATTATTAATTTCTGACGACTTTTTTTAATCAGCATGAATCCGGATATCTACAAAGAGACCGTTTGTCAAATTTGCCACAACACGGCACAAGATCCTAGACTTCTACAATGTCTGCATTCGTTCTGCAGAGAATGCCTTGCGAAAAGCGTCACGGAATCATCTCTGCAACATGGCGCTTGTAGCTGTGTCGTCTGCAAGTTGTGTGGGCATGTCACCATTTTATCAGATGCTGATGGCAATAATCCCAACTCGGTTCAGAATCTGCGACGAAATATGGTCGCCAATCGATTAGCAAAACGGATAAGCGCCAAGAAAACTTTCGAAGACAAGATGGGGGATTGCGATGTGCGATGCGACTTATGCGACGATGGGCATTACAGCGCGGCTGGATTTTGCAGAGACTGTAGATATTCTCTTTGCAAGGGCTGCGTTGTTGATCACGGTAGACTGAAAAGGACTCAAAATCACGATATACTGCACTTGTCCGACAATAAAATCAGCTCCGCCTTGTTCAAAGATGACCGTTCCTTCAAATTCTCGTGTGAACTTTGCGAATTTCACGACGGCGAGCGCAAGGAGTATTTTTGTGAAACTTGCCAGATTCCAGTGTGTGCATTGTGCGTTGTTCTAGAACATGGACAGAAGGAGCATAAATGGACGACTTTGGCCCACGAGGCAAAACGAATTGGGGACGAGTTCGACGTCACTCTCGAGGAAATAAATGACCGTCTCGACAACGTTGATGATAAAATCAATGCAGTCAAAAGCAAGATACACCAGGTATAATTATTACAATATATATTCACAATAAACTAGTATATAATCATGTATTGTATCTTCATCGTTCCATACCCAGATTTATAACAATCTTTATAAGGGATGGCCATCAAATTTTGCTGTTTATTATTCTTGAAATATTAGTTATAACCGTCATGCACTGTTGTTCCGTTTCTAGTTCATTTTGTAGCCTATATTTAATAGGAAAAGGCACTTTACTTTTTAACCCGAATATCCATGATTGCAACTAGTGATGCTAAACTTACGCAACGACGGAAAACATCGAAGACACATAACGAAACCCAAACCCGCAAACATCATGAAAGTTTCAAATAACGTAAATTACCACGTCGCATCATGGTAACTTTTTATCAAATTCTCTCGACCAATAAGATCTGTTTTCATTTATGACTGCACTTACTGTTCCCAACTCTTGATCTTTTTCCAAGCAGAAACCAGTAGTGTAATCTTGATAGCCATTTCGCTGAAGACTAGCGAAAATATTTACATGTCATTTTTTATCTGAAATTATGCTATGCAGGTGCCGGAAAGGCTTCAAACGCTACGAGATGAAATCACCCAAGCCTACGACGACGCTATAGCGCATCTCGGAAAACAAAAGAAAATTCTTCTTGAACAGGTGGACGAACTTGAAACGGCTGGCGTCGAAGACTTGGAGGATTCTAAACAAGAATGGGACGCTGTTCGTGGAAAACTGACGAGGAGCCGAGAATTTACCAACTTCTTGAAGAATCACGGTCATCCCAACGAAATGGTTAGCCTGAAAGGTTACTTACAAGCCAACTTGGAATCGATTTCAGCGCAGGATTGCGAGGGCGATGTGAGTTCACGCGTTACTGCCTTTGATCCAGAACTACGGTTTGAAAGACAACTCCCGACGTTGGGTCGTCTGGTCAAGTCCGGGGGATGGGAGCTGGTCCGCACGACGAAGGTCGACAGACCGTGTGGAGACGTAGTGACCGCCGTAGCCGCTCGCGCAGACGACAGCGTTGTCCTCGGTTACCATATCAACGGAATTGGTCTCATTTCCGGTGGAGAACAACGAATTGTGGATACAAATGTCGGTAATGTTGTAGATGTAGCAACGATGTCCGATGGCCTAGCAGTGTTGAACACTGATGGAGATATTCATATGTTGGAAATCAACATCGGTATCTTGACTAGGGGTCCATTTGAAGTGACTGGCGCCCTGCTGTTTAGATGCTTAGCCGCCAATCCAGACGACCAGATCGTTGCTATCGGCAAGTTGAACAATTCGATTTATATCCTCAATTCCGACGGCACCTGCGACGACGTTATTCCGACAAAAGTTACGCCCTATCGCGTAGCCGCCACATCCAGTCACATAGCCGTTGCCCATCGACCAGCAAGCGTTACCATCATGGATATCACTGGTGACGTACAATGCCGAATCCACCGTAACGACTGGGCATACGCGTCTGTTTGCGCATCGGGTACTTCCGACTTCTACATTCTCTCAGCTAAGAAACGCGACAAGAAGTGCATCACTATCGGACGATATTCCGTGGACGGCAAGCTGCTGGAAACGGTGGTGGAGAATCATCGAATAGAAACACTGGGGTGGCTGAACCCAAGACTAAGTTCAACGTCCTCTAGATGCGTTATGGTATGTGCAGAAGACGAGTTGATGACCTTTCAGAAGAACTTGGTTGATTTTGATCCAATCTGAACAGCTTTGCTCGTTTTAATGATCGATTTCTAAATTCCAGTGTGTTAAATCGCATCTTCAGCTCTCTGAACTGTTACAAACTAAATAATCCATCAGAATTGATAGGATGCAACAACCTCAACTGGCACAGTGAAAAAAGAAACCCTTAAGAAGGATCCATGTACCTCCCCTCCAAAATAAAATGTGACCTATTCTCGAGTTTGAATCTATTTCATCTCACTTTTGGTTGGCAAGCAATATGTGAATGGATAGTCACATGTTCTGCCATTACCAATAGGAGCAAATAATTGAAGGTCTCAACTTAGCAACAGAAAATGAGTGACACTGCATGAATTTCCCCCCACTCAACCCCTAAAAGTTTTTTTCCATGAACTTTTCAACTGACTGAGACTAATATGTTAGTATTGTCTGTGGTGTCTTCCAACAGAAGTAATATTTGACTATTTTAACTAAATCATTCACAGACTACAACCACATAATAGTGCAAAATGCACCCATAAAGAATGAAAAGAAACAGCGAGTTCTGCATTTTGTTCTTTATTACAAATGTAAGGCACACTTTGTACAGACATGTTGTAATCAAGTTATTTTTGCAATATCTATGTAATTTACTCTGATCATCATTTAGAGGTGGTCGGAAAGTGTGTTGTTTCAAGTTGATATGCTACTTTATTCTGTCTAAGTAAAAGAAATACAAGTATGTTACATTGGAGGAGCACATACTCTGCCTTTTAATAGTCTACCCATACAATTCACTTAAAAGAATTAAGCATTCTGATTCTAATGGGTAATGAGGACATTGGAAGCATTCCAAAATGCATAACTAGTCAAATGAAATAAAAAAATATGCTAACAATGACTGGATTGTCTACCCAAACACGAAGGAATTTTCCTAAGCCGTTGACGATGATTTGATTTCAATATAACACAAATTCTTCATAGACCTCAGCCCGAAAAATCTCGTTCTTAATCTCCAACCGATTAAATTTGTTTAGTTGAAGACAGAATGTCTATTCTCGCATGGAATTAAAGAACAGTAGACTCTCGTTATAGAGAACATTGACATTTCTTGTTAAAACAGCCAAATTTTTGATGTTCCAAAGTTCTTTGCATTTTAGTGTGATATTATAACAAAATTTCAACATAACAACGTAATCTTCCTAATCCCAAGGAATGAGAGTCTACTGTTCTATGTTAGAATTGGGCCCATATTAAGCTGTGTGACAAAATTCCCTGCCTCAATATTTAATTGCAAAACTTTCAGAGCACTTATCAGAAATCTTGAAAAGTGTACTTGATTCTACAATCATTTTTTTTCACTCAAATTAAGGAATGCTTTGAATCCTATTACATCTCTCAATCTCTCTATAAAGTTGTCCACTTTTTAATGTGAATAAAATGATATGATGCTTCTGAATTTGGATATTTAGAACAAGAAGCATGTTATACTGATTAACACATTCTGTTAATCCTAACAATATCAATGGGATAATCCAATGTAATCAGATACCTGCCAACCAGTACGATTTTTCCAGGGCAGTTCTGGTCTTATTACAGTTATTAGGCAGTATGCTAAACAATAAAAAGGTTACATAATACAAAATTAAATTAGAGTGCAAATGAGAAAAAAATTTGAAACAGCTAAACAAAAGTTTTCTTATGAGAAAAAAACATGAATAAAACATATCTTTTGTTCCATCGTTCACCAGTGAATGTAAACACATCATTTAAATTACAATTTGGGCATTGCATTAACATAACTTCAGTAACCAAGGCATTTGGTTTCATTTATTTTGGTCATTCATGTTCTATTCTTTTTATAATCTAAATTTTTGTTGTTGAACGCACCACCTAGTAACTGTAATAAGGGCAGAACTGCCCTGGAAAAATTGTACTGGTTGGCAGGTATGTAATCATTAACTAGAACACGGCAGCATTGGAAAATCATCGGGAACAGATTTGTTTATATTGTTTTTAAAAATTATCCACACTAAATGTTCTGCAGTACTGTGTTTGCCATATAGTCATTCAAAATTATGACTCACTTTTTACAGGCATAACTAATTTCACGCTTGCTATTTACAATTTTATACATTTGTTTTAAACAGTCCAAAATGTGCATTCATGCATTTCAGTGTCCAATGCAAAAGTAGGCACCTGCAAGTGCACTGAAGTTTTGTTGCTATTTTCCCTTTATACACTGGTGATATATACAATGACCGTTTCTCAACATTCACACATTATGATCTATTTCTTTACTTTACAGTGAATTTGTTTTGAAAATAAAGTAGATGGGTGAGACCTAATTTACACAATACCAATACTGTTTAATTTATGAGAAACAGCTGTTCTTCGCATTTTGTGTAAACACTGTACATACTCTAATCAGCATTACTGAAATATAACCATCTAAAGAAATATAAGCAAAACTTATTACACATTGGTACAATGAGTGATTTTTTTTGTGTGTGTACAATCATTGCAAACAGATGTATGATTACACTGTCACATGCATGGTGAACAAAAGTGTTAATAACTGTCATAAATAGTGTTGTAAATATTTCTGGAGTTACTTTAAATCTTGTAAACTTAATGAATTTTGATCAGTTTGTAGATTGTTTATTTTTATCCAGTTTACTAAAAAAAATTTAATAAAATACAAACTTTCTTGAAAAAATATCAACTATACCTGCCAATTTTATAAGGTATGTGGTGAGGTTGTTCCTCTGCGAAGTAAGATTACAGTAACAAACCTGACTGTGATATTTTTTTTTATACTATCAATTCATTGCCTATGGGAATCAGGTATGCCATGTATTAACCCTATGGAAATTACAGAATCTCAGCACCAGCAGGTTAATTTCAGCTTTCAGCATTTTAATCAACAATTGACATAGTGCTTTTTGTGGTGCTATAATGCACCAGTGACGAGTTCACAGTTAATATATTATATCATGTGCTCATCCAGTGGTACTAGAAGAAAGGAACTCAACAACAAACACCACTTCTTTCTTATAGTTTCTACTTGTGTATCACAAATGTCACTGTGATTATGGCTCCCAAACAGATGCATAATTTCAGTACTGCAGGATCATGACTTTGATGCCTCAGCAGCCTGTATAAAAAAGAAAATAAGAAATATACACTTTCATTATTAAAGGCAGTGGATCTCATTTGCAAACATCTCCACAGACCAGGAAAAGATAACCCATGCCCTTAGGCTATTGATGAAGGGCATGTCTGTGAAATCTGGGGGTCAGTGATTGCTTAGAATTTGAAAAATGCAAAAGAAAAAAATAGCTGTTTAGTGTACGTTCTATGGTAGGAATTTTTTTCTCGCAAGAAAAAAATTCAAATCAGGGTCTAACGGTCACTATAATTCCACTAAAACTGAGTTTCTAGCTCCTATATTCTGCAAAAGGTTCCCAGATGGCATTTTCTTCTAAATGCCATTGTATTTAGACAATGTTAATTTTTAGACATGCAAAAGAGATCCCCTGCCTTTAAGTTGGATGAACAACAAACATTATGATTTGCTTGTATAAACTCTTTGAACTTTATGGGTACCAACATCCAAATATGTTGAAGTTTATATGTATGTGAGCGTGAGCAGTGAGCGTTTAGTTTTGGTAAATGATGAAATATGAAATATTCTCCTATTGTGTTTTTTAGACAAACTATATCATCTATAATTGATGATCTGAAAGTAACATGGACTGAAAGACTTCTCCTTTCTTTATAAATTAATGGGGAAAAGTAGGTGGGACCCATCTTTTCTTGCCATACAAAATGTACATAGTGATATCTCCCTTCATTATCAAATTATCATATTTCATTATAAACAACATTCAGTAGGTTGATATTGTTTTCTGATGTGTGGCACAACAATATACTTGGAGGCTGATTAAGAATATACTTAATGAAAGCTTAATTGAAAATGTGTTTAATTGACCAAAAATAAACTCAAACTTTAATCCTGATCCAACTGGCCCATTTCAGTGTATAAATAAGTCAGAAATCAGTCAAATATGCAAAGTTGTTGATTCTTTTTCATTAAAAAAGTTTTTTTTTATATATTTAAATCAGATTTTCTATTTTTTTTCCCATTTTTCCAAAAAATAATAACATTGCCCTCATACGTGTAAACAGGGGTTGATTTGAATTTAATCAATTCATCATTTGAAAAACTTAAACATTCAAGTTTTCCATTGTTTAACAAAAAACCTGATCTTAAAATTATAAAATCTTGAGTTTTACTACCATTTTTGTCACATGAGTCATTTGTTATGTATTTCTTTCATTAATTAAATCAATGATTGGAAAAAAATCAAATCTAGAGTTTTCTCCCATTATTTTGTCCTTAAAACATATCAGCAAACCATACAAATTTACTGAATATGCCATATATTTTGTGTACGTATATTTTTGCGATTTTGCTCCACGACAGCAAATTTGTATTTTTGCAATTTTATTGTATTTGCATTGAATAGTACAGGTATATCAGTAGGTAAAAATGTTCATGTTTGCTTGGTCACAAAATTCAAGAAAATAAGAAGTGAAACCGTTGTATGAATTTTGTACGACTCTGTTTATTATATAAACTGATTAGTAGTTGTTTAAATGTTTTAACAGCTGTTCAACAGTTTCAAACAATGTTCAATTTTTAATATTTATTGTTCAAAAAATTAAACATTGCTGTTAAAATTTTTACATACCTGCTTAAACTTTTAAACAATACCTGATCAGTTCATAAAGTAAACCAAGTGGTATAAATTTAAACAGGTGGTTTAATTTTGATTTTACTGTGTAAGACCACCGCAAAATATTCGACATATACAGTACTAGAGGATGCCAAGAACTCAGAAGACCTACCTGCTGGGTTCCCCATGAGATGTAGTCAGGTTTGGTCGCTGCATGGTACTCGTCAATCAGCTGCTGGACCACCTCCCGGGAGTCGTCCAGTTCGTCCAGGTTATCCCTGAAGATGGTCTCCTTCCGGAACTGCTCCAGGAAGGCCTCTCGTTTACGCAGCTTGTCAAACTGCTGGCACGTCCTCTCAAAGAGCTAAGAGAAGAGAAGAAAGAACTTAACTCTCTTAGTACCATTGCAACAATACTCCATAGAACATGTATGTTATATTCAGAGTGTAGTAATGAAAGGGTTTATAAAGTACAGTAAATTGCACTTAATACTTGCCAGTTTTCAAAACCAGCTAGAAATATCAATGAAGGTGATTAATACCCCCACCCCATCACATCCCGGACTTATTGCCATAAAATGCTGTTGCCATGGCAACTAAGTTTCCGACACATTAAAAAATCAGTCTTGCACATCTCCACCCCAAGACCAATGTATGTGCCAAATTTCATGAGTATTGGTAAAAGAAATTGAGAAGTCGTCTGATCTGCAATGTTTATTTGCAACGGACCAACCGACCAACCACATGACTGCCTGCCCTATTGCCTAACCATACGCTGATTCCTAACACCCTTTCAAACTTCATCTGGCGGAGGTTTAATAATATATATCTTTTGGTAATTGTTCCTCATGGTTCCTCTGTGTCTGTAATCCCAGATACAATTCAATTTTCTGAATGATATGGACTAAATATATTTGACTTCATGTGAAAATACAAACTGCTTGATATTAAGTCAAACTCTTAAAGTCCATTTGCTTTTCCACTTCTCAACACAAGTGCCAATACAAATTACACATGGGATTATTTGGTTTTCATCATGCAGACACTGTAAATTGTCTATATCAATGTAGTATCAACTGCTGTATCTACAATAAATTATCTGTAGCACAATTCAGTATGGCAAGTATTTACTGGCTGAACACTGCAAACTGCAAGTCTTGGAAAATTGTAAGTTCATGAATAATGCTGGATTATAAGGGTGGATTTTACATGTACATGTGCTAAGAATTGGGCAATTTTTGTTCTTATTGTATTTTTCTGGAAGGGGTGATTTAAATCATTGATTAAATCTTGACTTACATCATGATTTAAATTAATAAAATTAATTTATTTTAATGATTTAAATTGCCACTGACATAAATCACTAACCCCACATATGCTTGTCAGTTTTCCTGACTGCATGCCTTCTAACCATATGAATATCTTACCGAAACTATGCTGGTGTGGTTAGCCAACATTAATCCACTGACTCTATGAGCTGTCTGGACATAGGGGGACTTCTTGGATAAGGCAACCTGAGGGGAACAAAAAAGTAGTCAGTGAGATTAAAATATAAAATAGAGTTTTAATGGTCACAAATCTCTGTTTAGACTAAAAGTGTAATCAAACCTTAAAATGCCCAAAGGGGTACAACTGTTTCCCCCCAAAACCAAACTTAACTGCCATAGAATACTGCAATCTTTTTCCTCTTGCTGCAGGTATACTGCATCATTTAATACATGATTTATGATTATTTTGCTGAAAGACTTTTGTTGAGTCATGTCTTGAAAGTGTTACTACACTGACCAATTACTCCAGTTTAGGAGTATCATTCTTTCAGCAAGCAGAATTCTCCTATTAACACATTATTTTGATGAATGTTATTAAATCAACTATTGATTCAACTATGTATGATTTTAGAAAGTAAATGTATTTGAAGTCAATTCCTTCATTTGTCAGGGTCTGAACAATCTGTGCTGCAGACCACTACTCCCATATGCTCTCTGTCATAGCTCCATTTTCATACAAGCAGAAAACAATCAAATTAGTCTTGGCTCAAGTCAGTGTGGAATGTTGTCTGGGCATCAAAATAGGTTCTGTGCTTGCAGACAAAGGTTTACCTGGATACTTGCTGGTCCCCAAGGTATAAAGTTTGCTAGCTTTCTCTCTCTTATCCTTTGCAGACTCTTGTGAACCTGCAGAAGAAGTGATACAGACACATTCATAATTATGATCTTTCAACAAATATAGATGTAGTAGGTAAATATGGAGCATGGTTATACCAAAACTAATATTCACATGCAGCTTGGGCTCCATAAAAAAATTAAAAATATTAGTTCAAAAAATCTACTTCATTTTACAAGGTAATTCAAACTAATTTTAACTTGAAATATTATAGAAAATATATGCATAATTATTTTACAAGTTTATTGTTTGTACTGTCAGCAATATTTTCAATGAAAAAATAAATTAACTATCAAGATACAAATAAATATTTAAATTGCAGTAAACAAATAAATTAAAACATAATGAAATAAATGAATAAAGCAAAATAACTGAAATTAATACAAGTCATACATACAAGATTTCAAAGTGAATGAAATATATTGAACTTTGCAAAAATGATGCCGACATGTATCTTCCACTCTGAAGATATAAATAACTGAATAATCAAATAAAGTAACAAGTTATACTTAATAAATACATGAATAGAAATAAATAATGAATAAATATGTATATCAGAAAATAACTCCTTGGGGACAACAGGCTTCTATAGAAGCAATATGAAACAACAAATTTTATGTTTAAAGTCTCAGACAGATTATTATTCCCAGACAAATACAAGATTAAATAGTACTAAATCAAATAGAATTAAGTAGTGAAATAGTACCATTGAATTGAACAGTTTTGAGTTTCATGCAGAGTCTAACCATTGACCTGCAACAATCTCATTGACCATCACTCTTTAGTGTATTTTGTTCAAATTCTAGGTAATTACTGATCTTTGGATTTCACCACAGACATGCCCTTCATAAATAGTCTAAGGGCATGAATGATGTCTTGCTGGGCTGTGCAAGGGGTGCAAATGAGATTCCCTGCCTTTGAAAACATTTGAGATGCAAGGAATGAGTAGCCATCTCTCCACCCATGTATATCATACCTGCGTGGGATCCACTTCTCCTTGGATGATGTTGAGGATGGAGATGTAGCAATGGTTACTCTGCCTGTCCCTCAGGGTGGTTGATACCATGATGTTCTTGGGCTGGAGGAGGCGCCGCATCACATCCAAGACGGTCGTCTTTCTGACACTTGGGAGCTAAAGGAAAGTGAGCCACAATTTGAAGCCATCAATGGTATAAAAATCATATCCCTACATTGTTGATATACTGTATGCCATATATTTGGCTTGCATACATTTTCAC
>JZLH01S0272402.1:12862-21150 GCA_001188425.1 Eucidaris tribuloides
ACACAGACACACACACACACACACTCACATCCATACACACAGACACACACACATACACCCACACAATCACATCCATACACACAGACACACAAACACACACACACGCACACAACACATACACGCACACACACACGCGCACGCACACACACATGCACACACACACACACACACACACACACACACACACACACACACACACACACACACACACACACACACACACACACACACACACACACACACACACACACACACACACACACACACACACACACACACACACACACACACACGCACAAGCCCAAGTTGTTTTTACATATCATTATGGCACAGCTCTTGTTCTCGCCAGAATAATTTCGGTAGGCGTCAAACAACATAAAATTAGTTTCCGAAGTCAAGAATTAAAAGAAAGACGATGCTACGCACGTGGGATGATGTGGCAATAGTGCTGCCAGCATGTGAAAAATTTCGGCGGAAATATTCTTAATGGACCGAGGAAATTATTATTTGACGTCACGCCACTATGACTGTAAGAAATGTAAGAAAAATCTTTGGGGGAAAATGTAGTTGTCTTCTCAAATTTCACTTTATCTTCCCAATAAACGAATTGATAGATTGTCTACGAAATTCTGCAATATTGTAGCGCATTTTTTTGTATAAACCCACATGTAAAGGAAACGAAACCGTAAACAATACTCTGCTATACGGTAGAGTAAAGTAAAGGATAGGATAGGGGGTCTATTCTTACAGCAACTTATGACTTAAAGGGCAATAATATGGTTGGATCAGTTGAAAATATCGCAAGAACCAAATACGTTGGAGCACGTTATTATACCGCTGTATACAGAGAATGCACTTTACTTGTTTTACTTGTTTGAAATGATATTTATTTTCTTCATGATACAATACAACAAAATGAACAAATACAATCATAGAATATACAATGCTGGCATTTTAAACAGTGATGAATGTGTAGTGCCCCAAAAGTTGGTGCCTGTGTGTAGGCACGCCCAAGAATTACAATTTTTAATCATAAGAATGGACAAAAGTAGGAAAAAAAGAGTTTATGTTTTGGCTGGAAGGATTTTTCTTGAGTTTGTTAACCTGAGAGAAAAAAAAGTCGTACCGGTGTTGAATAAGAATGACCTATGAGGGAAATTGAACCCATATAACGAACAACGAAATTGCCTATCACAATGAATATTGGTGGTAATTGTTTTAAAACTAGTAAACATTGGACCACACATTTTCCCAGCGGAATCGTTGCATAGTTCGTTTGAATCTGGAGTAGTTTTACCCCCTTTTTTAGGACTTCTTCCATTCATGCTATTTACCTTTAACAGCATTGCGAAGGTTGATTTACCCGCACAAATCACAGCAGTTAACTCAATAATACTGCGAATTACTGTCGTAAAAGCATAACCCTCACGTTCACGGCTATCATCTATTTCTAACCTGAAACCATCAAGCCAAGGCCGTATTTTATTGCTAGTCTTTACGGCATGGTTACCCTTGACTTTTACAATATTTTGAATAGTTAGTTACAAAATCAAATTTCCAGGTGTTATGGAGAATTGCAGCAAGCGGTGTGATAGCACGAATAGTTTAAAGACACTTTGTAGCATTGTGGAGGTTAACAAAAAAACAACGTCAAACTTTGTTATCTGAGCTACATAAGATGATAGTGCTTGAAGGAAAGATAAAACACCCTGAAATACAAAAAAATCGGAAAGTTATGCTACCACTAACGAGATCTGAATAGAAAAAAAATCACACATACATTAAAGTATGCATCAGGCATATATTATAACTCAGCAGTCTATGGGGTATAACCTTTCACTTTTTAAAGCTCAAAATAATCATTTTAAATTACGAATTTTCAGGGTTTCATTTTTGTATATTCCCAGAGACACTAATACTATAGAGGATAATGTGGCTTATTGTTTTTATAAAGTAGGAACATAGGTAAATAAAGTTTAATTAATTTTTCAAATTGTAATTATGCAGAAGGAATATACAGTTACTGTAACCGTAGAACTCGTGTGTCAATGGTAAATGTAATGTTAGTTACACCAGGGTTATATAGACAAATATAGACTGATTAGTTTGGGGATTGATGCCGGGGGTTGGCGAGGGAGATCTAAATTGTGTTTCAGACACTCGGTTAGGAGATTCTTGTTGCGGTATTATGATGGGGTTTGGAAGACAGATGGTTCACTGTGAAGAGCTATCTGTTAAGAAATTGGTTTTTAGTTCTTTACGGTTTTCATATAGTTCAAACCCCTTTTGGCTGCACCTAGTGTGTTTCGAACTATTTTAGAATGAACTTGCGTTGATGATTTTCCAGAAAGCATTTGGGAATATAAAATATGCAAATTCCCGCAGTGCATAACGCGATGTCCATGTATGCAGTCTTAGTGCCGGGTCTTAGTGTAATCCATTTTCTATCCATATACACTTTGTACATCCTGTAACACAAATGTCATCTCTAATCTAGCTTCTTTAGTGTGAACCTTTGACATTTAATTCTGACAATTACCGGGGGATTTTCGTTTACTTAGTCAATTTTCTTTTCTAATAAAAAGTGATACATGGAGGACCAGTATGATCTGTCTAAATATTTGATAGTAATTGAAATTAGGTTTATCTTTCGTTGATTAAAATGTTCTTCAGTAAGATTTTTAGTGGATAGTTCATGTGAATAAATGTATATACACATAACTAGATATCGTGTACATATACATATATATAAATTATATTTTTATATATAAATATAAATATACATAAATATACATAAATATACATAATATCTATACATGATTAATCAATTGCCAGATACGGATATTATTTCACATGCTAATTACTGGTAATTGCTCGGGTAATTCAACATATTTCATAAATTAAATTGCGATCATCTGTCCTTAATTATAATGTACTTCAGTAAGTCGAGCTTTTGAGCCTACCGATTTATCTGGATAAAATTTAACCGGCTAATAGCGGAGAAGGTCTGTTTCTATTGCATTGCGTTTTCCGCAAAGCACGATCGATCTTACCGGGATCGTACGATTACCGGCTTAGAGTCCGTTGACCTGGGTTGCCACAAGGTATTGTGGGACGACGAGGTCAAATTTATGCTCAATCAAACACACGCACGCTGCAGCCAGGGATCATGTATTCCGATCACGTGGTTTTGTTTATTTCCGGTTTCTCACCGGCAAAAGACGGATAATGGCAGAGAAGGTCTGTTTCTGTTGGGCTCTTCTACTCCATTAGCCGGTTCATTCCGGTTGACGGCTGTTTCTATTGACGTCTTACGATATCTTTCTCCGCTATTGCAGGATAAATACCAGCGAAACTTTCTCCGCTGAAAGACGGATAATGGCGGAGAAGGTCTGTTTCTATTGAGATCTTCTACTCCATTAGCCGGTTCATTCCGGAAAACTAACTTCAATAGAAACATGTTGATTGAGAAACGTTTGGAGTCAAACAACTCAGAGTTTTACACAGGTTGGACAGGTGTAGATTGAATTTTGTGAAGAATTACATTTTCAAATAATAAATATCTTCAAGTGCATAAAAAGTGTTTATTTCTTTCACATTTTACACACAAATCTGTGATAAACTCTTTAGTTTGTTTGAAAATATCTAATCTGAAGCTGTTGGTTTTATAGTGATTTTGTAGGGCTGTTTTTCTTCTATAAAAAAATGAAAGAAAAATTGTATAACTGTCATATTTTATTCATCTGTTTTATTTATATCAGAGGTATTTATTTAAAGTGATATAGGCTAACATTGTGGAGCTTCAATTTAAAAAAAAATGTCAAATTTTGATATCTGAACTACATAGTAGTGTTCATATGGACAGATAGATACCCTAGAATAAAAAAGTTTGGAAAGTTACACTGCCATTGGCAAGTTATGCATGAATAAACAATTCAAACTCTGGGCGAGTTAAAATAACCTAGATGTACACACAGTAAGTCTATGGGAGAAAATGGGCAGGTGAATCCGATCAACTTACGATTTTCACTTTTTTATAGCACTAAATAATCATTTTGAAACACAAATTTTTTCAGGGCGTCATTTTTAGACCTTATCAAAGACAATCGTAGCACGGGGAATCATGTAGCTCAGATTTTTTATTATCTGTGGTAAATGTTAGCCAATACCTTTAATAGGTACATGTTGTGGCGCAAAAATTGCGCCGCGCCAGTGACACAATAAGAGTGAATATATATTTTAATTTATATATATTTTTATATTTATCATTAATAATGTATATGTATACATATATATACATGGTGTCTATGGTGAGTATACATGATTTAATCAACTGGCATCTGTGCCGCTAAGCGGATACTATTTCACAGACTAATTAAATTGATCGTTGGTAATTTAACACATTATGATAGATTGGAAAATTATAACGGATGTGTTTACCATATTGCATGCACACGAGTTACGGGTAATAAAATACGACAGATTTGACTTTATTAGGTTATGATGTCGAAAAAAAATAGTGTCCGGGTGAGATGGTTGTTAAGCTTTACTCTTTACTTTAACGAGAGTGGCAATAATAACTTGAGGGTATATTATAGTAATGACTGGACGGAAACAACCGACTGATTTTGTTAAAATGTACCGACATCAATCATTTCGCCAAAGTGGATATGATTTTATGCAGAACATAGAACAAATGGACAGGTAAGTTATTTCCTTTCTCTTTTGCCCGAAGAAAGTTTGTCCGTGGGTTGTATCTAATTTGTCCTTGAGCCTAATCTGTAACTCCGGCTTATTCACAAACCTTACTTGTTTTCCGATTGTATTTCTTATTTTCATTACTTATAATTATGGTGATGAAAAACAATAAATCATAAACTATGAATTCTACTATAGGAGATTGGGAAACTACAATGACAACGACAACGATGATGATGATGATGATGATGATGATGATGATGATGATGATGATACTTCTACGTTTACCACCACCTCTACTACTAATACTCTTACTACTTCTTTACCACCACCACCACCACTACTACTACTACTACTACTACTACTACTACTACTACTACTACTACTACTACTACTACTACTATACTACTACTACTACTACTACTACTACTACTACTACTACTACTACTACTACTACTACTACTACTACTACTACTACTACTACTACTACTACTACTACTACTACTACTACTACTACTACTACTACTACTACTACTACAGATACTGACTACTACTACTACAACTGCCACTTCATCTACTACTACTACTACTGCTACTACTACTACTACTACTACTACTACTACTACTACTACTACTACTACTACTACTACTACTACTACTACCACTACTACTACCACTACAACTATTACCACTACTACTACAACAGATACTACTTCTATAACTACAACTACAACTGCCACTTCATCTACTACTACTACTACTACTACTACTACTACTACTACTACTACTACTACTACTACTACTACTACTACTTCTACTATTACTACTACTACTACTACTACTACCACCACTACCACTACAACAACACCTACTACTACTACCACTACCACTACAACAACTATTATTACTACTACTAATACCACTATTACAACATCAACAACAAGAACAACAACAACAACTACTTCTACTACTACTATTACTACAACTACAACTACCACTTCTACTATTTCTACTACTACTACTACTACTACTACTACTACTACTACTACTACTATTATTACTTCTACTACTACTAGGCCTACTACTACTACTACTACTACTGCTACTACTACTACTACTACTACTACTACTACTACTACTGCTACTACTACTACTACCACCACTACCACTACCACTACAACAACAACTATTACTACTACTGCTACTACTACTACCACTACGACAACAACAACAACAACTACTACTACTACTACTACTACTACTACTACTACTATTACGCAGTATAATTACCTGTAATACGTTAAACTTACTAAAACGAATGACATTTGTGTGTAAATTTATAAATGTTATAGATAGGCAACAACAATATGGGAAAAATACCACACATCACAAAAGCATTCATGATTTTCTCAGGGAATATTTATATTCTCATGCGGTACTCATCATGAGAAAAAAAAAGTATCCTTACAAAACGCAATTAGATGAATAATGATGGTAGTTCTCAAAGACGTACTCCATCTTGAATCTGATATAATGTATATTTTACGGAAAGCGAAACAAATTTTCACACTAAAAATATTTAAGCGCTTCACGTGCGCTGGCAAAATTTAATACGTTTCCACGTTCATACAGATAAAGTGTGTTTCTATGAACGTAATCAATAGGGAATATCGATTTTAACATTGATTTCTGTGTTATTTTAACTTTTTCATTCCTGTTCAAATACGCTCAAAGCTTATCTGCTTATTGACAATTATGTGTTGTGTGATTCTATATATTCTAAAAAGACGCTTATTTAATTAAATTCGTAATGGCATTACATGAACTCTTGCAAATTGGAAATGTTTCACTAATTGACAAAGCATGTGAGCTTCATCGCTATAAATTGTGAATGTGTGTGTGTGCGTGCGTGCGTGTGTGTGTGTGTGTGTGTGTGTGTGTGTGTGTGTGTGTGTGTGTGTGTGTGTGTGTGTGTGTGTGTGTGTGTGTGTGTGTGTGTGTGTGTGTGTGTGTGTGTGTGTGTGTGTGTGTGTGTGTGTAGTGTGTGTCACTTGTACCGTCCGAGGTCTATGCCTAAACGCTTCGTGACAAATTTGACACGGTATTTGATGTGACGTATTTGATTTGATGTGATGCAGAGTGCATCCACGTGTAAAGAGGCAGCACAGGAAGTGATCCCTAAGAAAACCCGAAAAAAGTCCTCAAGACAAGCCCCCATTCCGTCATCTCGACTCTATTTCAGAATGAACATCTCAGAAATTCAGTGCCAAAAGGTGCTAAATCTGTTTTCCACGATAATGAGTTTGTAAAGGCAATGTATAATTATGGCAAATTATGACAAATGCAATTTTCGGTTATTCTGCGTTTTAGACGGACGACGTTAAACCTCTATCACACTTTCCAAAAAACTTCCATGTGTGTGAAATTTATCTTGAATAGAAAAGTTAGGGTCCACTCACTTTTATGTCATAGGAAATATACATGAAGACATTTGCTCGCAGATAATAAAGATATCACAATATGTCATTATACACAATTTTCAGTTTGTTTGATGTTTTATTCTGATGTCTGGGGTAACAACACCATACTCTGTGAAAGACTGTTGAAAAATAGTCTGATTGATCAAAAGTATACTCGGGTTTTATTATCAGTACATTGGTCAAGTATAAAAGTTAACGATTAATACGTTTATGTGACTAATGTGCCTTTTATCCGTTTATATTTTGTCGGCTGATTACGTACATGAATCACCGAAATAATTTGTGAAACGTTTATAAGCATACATGTATATAGGATTTTGTAAGTACGTTCATATTTATCTCAGTTTGCTGGTAACCACAAATGAAGACATGAGATGAAAAATAAAATAAATCAAGAAATTAAGACATGTCACGCATGTTACTTACCTGTTATAGGCATGTGCACAAACGCAGGAAAGATATTTAGTTTTCTCAAAATTCACCGAACTGAATTCATTGCCTTTTGCAAGTAAGGTTTTCAGTTCTTTCGTAACAAAATGACGATTGAATTAGGTATTTGGCCTTCTGCAGAAAGATAATGAAGTTTTATCCAAATTCACTTAAGTGTATTTACCGCCTTTTGCAACTAATGTCTTCATTTCTTTTGTAACAAAATAATAAATGAATTAGGGGTTTGGACATTTACAGGAAGATTATGCAGTTTTCTCCAAAATCATTGAAGTATATTCATTGCCTTTTGCATCGTATAACAATGTAACTCATTGAGGAATGAATTAGGAATTTTGCAGCTTTACAAGAAAGATATGCATTTTTCTCCAAAGACATGTTAGTAGAGTCACCACCTTTGCATCGTAGAACAATGTTTCCAGTTAAAAAAAAAATCTAAGCTACACCAGTCCCCATGCTACCGGTGTCTCTGACAAGGTCTAAAAATGAAGTCCTGAAAAAATTGCACTTCAAAACGATCATTAAGTGCTTCTAAAAAGTGAAAATCATTTGAGCGACCATTCCCGTTTTCGTCCATAGACTGCTGTGTAGCAGAAATTTCTATCAGCTGAGAATAGGCCTAATTCATGTGCCGATTTTGATCTGTACATATTTTACGAGTGT
>JZLH01S0272402.1:41716-54791 GCA_001188425.1 Eucidaris tribuloides
TGAACTTAACCCAGGCTCATATAGTTGGGTGTATGATACTGCATGGATCCAGGAAGGCCTGTTGATTGAGGTCGAAAGTCAAGGTCACAAGGTCAACAGTGACGATGTTTTCATCTTACCCTGTGAAGTCCTTCGTAAACGCGAAATAACTCTCAGTTTAACTTAACCCAGGCGCTCATATTATTTGCGGGTGTATTCAGATACTAGCATGATCCCAGGAAGCCTTAAATTGATTTGCGAGAGGTCCGCAAAGGTCAAAGGTCAAGGTCACAGTGAATGTTTTTCATCTTACCCCGTCGTGACGAGTTCCGTTAAACGCGATAAAATCAATAGGCTTCCTGGGATCCATGCTAGTAGCATACACACCAAATTATATGAGGCTAGGTTAAGTTAAACTGAAGTTATGGCGTTTACAAGGAAACGTTAACGGACGGACGGACAGACAGACGGACACCGAGCGTGATATCATAATACGTCCCGTAGCCGGGCGTATAAATATACACAATGTATCATTAATAATTACAATCATTTATGTACATACGAATACAGATACCGTATCTGTCGTAACGACAAAACATGTTTACAAATAAAACAAGTAATTTACACACGGGACAACATCGCTAGCCATAAGGACCTCTATAACATGAAATATTACCTATGCGTGAAGGGTCGCCATTCATTAAGCGAAAAGGGGGTCCCTATTCATAAACCCATAAGGACAATTATTCGTAGGAATTGCTATTCATAAAGGGTCGCTATTCATAATCGATTATCGAAGAAAATAGTCATTACATATACGGACCACTATTCATGATAAGTCATAAGAGTCGTTAAACATAACAAGTCATTTTAAGGGTCGCTATTCATAATACCAAATCGGGGATGTTAATCATAAGGGCCGCATTCATAATCGAAGAACATGGTCGCAATTCATAGGAGAAGAGGGCCACTATTCATAAATATCAGTATTCATAAGGGTTGCTATTCATAATCGAAGAAAAGTGTTGCTATTTCATGAATGAATAGTGACCTTTATGAACCCTGATATTAGGCTGATAAACATTGACCTTTATGACCCTCTTTTTGTATATTGTGAGGATGGGTCCTTATGATTAACGAATCTGATTTGGTATCATGAATAACGTCCCCTTTTCCGGATTGCGACCCTTATATCTTAGTATGAAAAGCGATCCTTAAAAATAGTTTTTCTCATGAATAGCGGTCCTTATGACTAGCGAGCCGACCCCATTCAAACTATATGAGATAAAAATGGGAAAGGGGGAGTTGTTTTAAAAGGTATCTTATCAGCAGTAATAAAGGTATTATGTGAGCAGGGGCGTCACTATGGGTGTGACACCCCCCATTCATGGTCGCAGTCGGCAAAATGCACCCAGTCGGCAAAATTTTGCGCCCAGTCGGCAAAAGGAAAGCGGAGAGGGAAAGAGAAAAATGAGAAGGAGATAATCAGAAACAATATAATGCATTTCTTAGTGATAAATGGAGGAGTTAATAGCAGAAAACCAGTCACAGACGTGCAGCGGAAACTTGGATAGTTTCAGGTTGACTATTTGACAAAATGAATCAAGAATTTTATTTACGATACAAGAGACATTTGTTCGTCAGCTTACTTAAAAAAACAACACACAAAAAGTCTCGATAGTCATCATAGGGGAATTTGGTATATTTTGATGAACGAAACATCTTAACTACACTGTAATACTGTTACAATAGAAAGAAGTGAAGATAATTTAATGTGAGCTGAAATTCTATCAACAAACTTCAGGATAATTGTCAATTTTGCACAAATCGAGTTCTGCACTAGTCGCATAACCATCGGCTGTTTTGGGCTTTACCGCGGCAAATTTCGTCGAGGTGTAAGTGCGTTCCTAATCAGCGATTCCTTCTTTTCGCAACCGTTTCGCTTCAGCGCCCTCATGTGTGGCGGCAGATCGGTGGCGGAATGGTGAAAAGTTGGCGCGGGTTTCCGGGTCACGACGTTTGGTTTCGAAGGCGTTCCAAACTGTGTTGGATCAAGCATCGGCATAAGCCAAACGGAGTCTGGCCAGTGGATCCCACGCGCATTTTCGCGTGGATGTAGTGCAACATTAATGAAGGAACATGGGTGGTCTTGTTGCTATTGATAAGCCCAATGTAGCGATGGGGCGCGCGGATTTTCTCTGTAGAGCAGTTTTCTGTACGATTGTTGGCTGGTGTTGGGTTAGGAAGGCCGTAGAAAAGAATAATTCTGCTCCGTGTGTATTCGCGGGCGGTTAATGCTGTTAAATACTTATCCACCATTTCGTTTGCTCTCTCACTATTTTGCGGACAGATTTCGTTTTCAATCTTTGTAGCCGACTCATGCTTTCTTTTGCCGTTTTCGGAAGTTCGTTGGTAGTTGCCGTAGGCTTTTATATTTTGCTTCAGAGACAGAATGTTCTTAACCACATCTAACCCCGCCCCGAGAAATTTCTGGAGATTGAATGGTATTACATACAGTGGCGATCAAAAATAATCGTCACGTTTCAAAACGAATTCAAGTGAAACGCGCTTTCATCGAGACGACTGTTAATACGAGACGAAGACGCAAACCGCACGCGTAGTAAAAGCTGCCTTTTCGTTTATTGAAGACGAATTTTTTTCTGGGAAAGTTCTGCAAAATGCAGCCAACATGACTAAATAAGCTTAGGCCGTTGGCAAAGGGATTATTTCCCCGCGCAGTGGGGGGGGGGGTATTATCTACACATCGTGGCACATACGCAAGTGAGGGTGCGAAGCGGGTTCGATGGGGAGGGGTGTCCCCTTAGGGCGTAGGCTGGTTTGGGCATGGGGAGGTGCAGCATCTTGCTAAGGTGGAATAACTTGGTGTGGGAGGTGCCATCGGTTAGTGAGGTGGACAAAGTTGAGTAAAATCAGTGCGTTGAAAGAGAAAGGTGGTGAAAAATTGTCTTTTTGCTTGAGGGGCGGACCTTCCTTGGCTCTGCGGGGGGGGGTGGGGGTACACTGGCACTCAGTGGCACCCCAGCCTAACGCCCTTGCCTTCCCCCACACGTTTTGCATTTTCTTGGATTAACGTTGAGCATCTCGGATGAATTAATTGGGTATGTTTTAATACTGAATAAGGGGGGCGCAAAAATCTAAGTGAAAAATGTTTTCGTAGTTGGCCTGAAGTAATACATCGAGTGAAACGCAATTCTGTTCTTGTTAGCTGATCGATCACGTGTATACGGACGAGAATCGATTAAAAACGTGCGCCAGTATATTTGAATAGTCTCGTAGCGTTACGAAATTAGAATATATGAGTAAGTTTGTATCCATAAGTAATCTTTTTAAAGACATTGTTAACATTTGCGCACCTTGTTTAAAAAATAATTCAAGTTCAAGCATGACGATATGTATGTGAAGTACTGTAATAACGTACACAAATACTCAGAAACCGGCCAAAAATTCGAAAAAACCCTAATATGATAGTTCACAAGCATGAAATTTAATATGCTGGTATTAATAGTACGGCTATACAAAAATAATAAACTGACAGTGTATTAGGAAAACATGGCATTGTAAATTGGTTACTCATAGATACGAAAACAGCACTGGTAGCAATGTAAGAGGCAATTGTCGTCGGAGCAATTGTGGCAGCTTAGGAGCAATTGTGCATCTTAGGTGCAATTGCCACTGGAGCAATTGTCGTGGGAGGCAAAATGTCGGCAGGAGCTATTGTGCACCTTAGAAAGAAATGTGTCGAAAGCATATGTCGTCGTATATGATTTTCAAATGTGTAAACGTTGTGAGCAAAATGTCGTAGAGCAGATTGTGGCACGTAAAAAATGCGTCGGAGCAGAATGCGTCGTATATCATTATCAAATGTCGTATGGGAGGCAAGATGTCGTAGGGAGCAATTAGTGGCCCTTAGCGGAACAAAATGTCGTCGGAGCAGAATGTCGTCGGAGCAAATGTCGGCGGAGCAAATGGTCGTCGGAGCAATTGTGCACGGAACATTTGTCGCACCTTAGTTTATTGTCGCAGGAGAAATGTCGGCCGGAGCAACTTGTCGGCCGAGCGAAATGTCGGCTGAGCGTTTGTCGCAGCCTTAGGAATTATTGTCGCCGGAGCAATTGTCGCGGAAGCAAATGTCGCGAGCAAAATCGCGGAGCAATTTTGTCGCCGGAGCAATTTGTCCGCACGCTTCGAGCAATTTGTCGCCGAGCAAATGTCGCCCGGAGCCATTTGGTCGCCGGAGCAAATATGCGAAATGCCAGAGCACATTGTCGCCGGAGCAATTGTCTGGAGCAAATGTTCGCCGGAGGGCATATTGATCGACGGGCAAATTCGTCGAGCATTGTCGGGAGCAAATGCGCGGAGGCATTTGTCGCATATTCTTCGGAGGAATTCGTCGTCGGAGCATTTGTCGTGGAGATTATGTCATGGACGTTGGAGGCACGTGTACATATGATAATTTGAAAGGAGTGGAGATTATGCAGCTATTCACAGAACCAAAACATGATGACGTCCCAAGTATATAGTGGATTAAGCATGTCTTGGAGGGGGTTGTTTTAGAGTGGGCTGGCTCTGGTACAGAACATGTTTTTTTAAACATGTTTAAAAAGCTTGATGATCACCGTATATTTCCATGTAATAGTAAGTGATTTGGGTGATGTTAAACAATACGAAAGAATCGACAGAAAGTCAGGCATGTATTTGGGTTGGAGAGGACTTTAAGGACGTTTGTCCAGCGTGAGCGTAGCTCCCAGGGACTACGACGGTCGCGATTATTATTATTTTTTTTTGTGATAATGTCCATACGCGACACAGATTTTTTTTCTACTGAGGATTGCGAAGATAGATCTAATGGAATTATGTTTTGGGCAAGATGGGACTTTTCGAAGTTTCATCCCCAATTTATTAATTTTGTTTAAGAAGAGAAACAAAAAATAAGAAGAAGGATTAAAGATTTTGTTCCGGTAAGGCTCAAACCACGGAACCTTGAATATGGCAGATCTAGTCTCTAACCCACTGAGCTAGCTTAGAGCATGGGGAGTCAATAAGTTCACTGAATCGCAACGCAGAAACTTTCTCGCTAACTCCCGTAATCTTATAACGTATCGTTGCAGGCGTTTCACTGCTTATTAGCGGACATCTGCGATCAGCGTAAAACGGCCGTTGATTTACCATCGTTGTCGAGAAAAACAAGGAGACACACATGAGTCACAAGTCTAACATTGACTCATACAAGCCGATGTGAATGTGTGGAACTTTCATGTGTAACAGGTATGAGACAAGAGCGTCATGATGAATAACTATATACATCTAGAAAATATGGTGTCGTTTAAATAATTTTTTCAGTTGGACCTGGTATTATGCTCGCAACGCGAAAGTGGCTGTAGAGATATTCATTATCGGGTTGTCCGTCTGATCCCGCCGTGCGTGCGTGTCTCCGTCTGTCCCGTTAGGGCCTGCGTTCTCGTTACCACTGATCGTAAAATTGGTCAAGTAGTACGGTCCATGATGCCAAGTGATGAAATATTAGATTTGGGGAGAGAAAAGATCAATGGACACAGGGCCTTTACAATGCCCTGATTTTGTAATTGTCTTTCAGATATTAATGAAACTGCAAAAAAGTGATAAATAATGAATTGAATTACATTTCGGAGTTGAAAGGTACAAATGCCAGGACGTATCTCATTATAATTTCATAGCGTGAATAAACTTAAGAACTGCTAAGAGATTTCATGAAATTTAGGTCAGGTATGAATTACGGAATGCATCAATAAGTTTTATCGTTGCAAAGGTCAAAGGTGACATGTAATTAACATTTTCTGATTTCGAATTGTTACTAGGAAAAACTTAAAGCCATAGATACATTGTAGAAGTCAATTTAAACAATTGTCACGCCTAATGTGAGCTACAGTATACGTAGTGTTCAATGACAAAATAGACGCCCCAGAATACAAAAGTTTTGGGATGTTACACTGCCTTTGCAAGATATGCATTGAAATAAAATTGCACTCGGTGGAGATAAAATAGGCCTAAGATCTGCACACAGTAAATCATGGAGTGAAATGGAAGGTGAATCCGGGTCAATTTGAGTGCCAGAATTTCACTTTTTTAAAGCACTAAATCATCATTTTGAAATACATTTTTCAGGCTTCAATTTTTAAACCTTATAAGAACGGCAACGCATAGAGGATTATGAGCTCAGCATTTTTTAAACCTATGGTCAATGTTAGCCTAAGTTGGGCTTTAAGAATGATCGGCGCTTACATGAAATTTGGGAGTCAGGTATGGACCACAGCATGATTCATGAATCAGTCTCATAAGATTTTAGGAGTTGAAAGGTCACATGGCATTACAAACGTCACCTCGCAATCTTCAGAAATTACTGTAGATTTTTTATTCAAACTTCGGCAACAATATGTACTGTTTTACAACGAATAAATTGGAAAACGTGTATTGTTAATTTGGATAAAAGGTGGACTTCAAAGCAAGGAAACGAGATCCTAGTCCGAAGTGCATGATGAGTAATGTGTCGTTTAAAATAATCAATGAAATCGTGGGATTAGCTTCAAGGAAACCCATTGAATACAATGCAGTGGAATGCTCTATTATATCTATTTATTTCTTCTCTAAATTTCAGATCTTCTTTTGCCGGAAACATTCAGGCAAGTAAAATAAAACAGGTTAATTCAGAAAAAAAATTAAACCATGGATATTTGGTTATCAATGTATTTTTAAATATATTGTTTTTCTTTATTCAATCAACATTTATTTTTCTTCACCGCTGTGATTGTAATGACAAACACACATAAGCAAGAGAATAATATATATGGTATTAGATAATGTGCAGTAGAATTTGATTTAAACTTTAGAAGGCGACGAAACCCAAGAAAGTGATGTCTAGGACGGGCATCGCCGAGAACAACATCCTTTTTAATCATGACTATACTTGGGCCTAACTACTCACTGACTAAGTACTATCTACTACTCTATATACTAATACTAGGCTAAACTCTCCTCTCCTCTTCCTACTTTCTAAACTAATATACTACTACTACTACTACTAACTCCTACTCCTCTCCTCCTCAACTTCCTCTTCCTACTAAATACTACATACTACTACTACTATACTGACTACTAACTACATACACTATTACTGACTGACTATACTACTAATGATGATCATGATAATAATATTAATATAAAATAAGTAAATTATCGAAAAAACGTTAGTCCGCGGGAGAGAAAGGGTGCGCGCTATGAAAAACGCGCGCACCAAAGCTCCAAATGACGTGACACATATAGTACTGTTAATAAGAAGTTCATTTGGAGGCAATTCTTGAAACTTTGACGCGACCGTACAGCTCGTGGAGAACGCGCGGCGCAGTGGGTTATGGGACCAAAAGTTGACCCTTGCCCTCAACTTCCCCTCTGCAAAGAGATTGTTTTATTCGACTGCCGCTCGAAGATAATCGCAAATGTAAGTTAGTACTAGCTTTTTTAGCAATGGACGTATAAATGAACGTCATAGATTCCTCGGCTATCTCATTTACCGGTTTACCATGCTAGGTATAAACATGAGACATAATGTAGATGTTACAAGATATAGAGCACTATCGTTCATTGAGTTATCGTCGGAAAAAAAAGTGACCAGAAAAGAAAATAAATAAAGAAACAAACAAACAAACTGAAAGAAAAAATTTCGAGTACAACAATTATGGTGATCGCAATAATGATATAAAATAATTAAAGCAATAACAACAATAATAATCACATCATATCATCATCCATCAATCATCATCGAATAATAATAATAATAATAATATTAAACAGTAATTGATCAAAATAATGGGAAATCTAGCAACAATTAAAGCGGAGGACTTTTTGCTTCCGTAAAAATATTATAAATTGTGTAAATCAACGGCATCTTAGAAGAAATGCCCATCTGGGACATATGCAATATAATAGGCTCAGAAATCAGTTCTAGTGGAATTATAGTGACCGTTAGAATCAGATTTGATTTTTTTTTTTTTCGCGAGAAAAAGAATCCTACATAAAACGCTACCACTAACGGCTAATGTTTTTTTTTTATATCTAAATCTAGGGAATCAAGCGACCGGAGATTTCACAGATCAGTGCCTTCATCAATAGCTCTAGGGCATGGGTTATCTTTTCCTTGGTGTAACATCGGTGAAGAGGACAACAAAATGATCCGTAGACACAGGTCTGTCAAAATGAAGTTGTGTTTAATTGGTGCAATGCGCGATATAAGACGGCAGGATACATGGAAAGTATTCACGACCTGTCGAATGCCGGTGGATACTTAGGCATAGATTATTAAGACAATACTTACAGTATCACAGGAAGGAATATGCTAATCAGTCACAGCGTAGCCAGTGTTAGCAATATGCAAATATATCATAACTGCTCCTCCTTAAAGAAGTGTATGTATACATGTAAGTTATTCAAAACACTACCATTCAAATACTTGCAAGCAGACCAAATTAACACCACTGCATTGAAGGAATAAGTATTACGAAGGCGTGACTGTTTGTTTATAAAATAAAAGTTGTGACATTATATTTCTTCCTTAACCAGGTATAGACAATATCCTTGGGATTATAAATTCAGTGATGAGATCCATTACTACTCTGACCAAAGAATAAACACGTATATAATACTTCTGTCCGTCTGTTAATTGCTGTAACAAATATATGTTACAAAAAATCATAATTTCCCTTTTTGTTTGTTGTGTTATTTTTAATTTTTGTGGTAGCGTTGTATTGAACCCTTTCACCCTTAGGCCAAGAAACGTGTGAAATCAGAAGACATTTTTTTTTTTTTTTTTTTTTTTTTTGCTTTCCACGTCTTCATAAGGCATGAAATATGCCTCAAATACATACATTACAAGTAATATACATTAATATACATGTGGCAATTCATGTCTTTTGTCTCATGAAAAAATATATAACAAACAGAATTATTGGTTTAACAAAAGTTAATTAACATCATTACCACTGGTTTGCGTACTTTGTGACTCTCAGTTGTTTGGTGGCAAGATTTTGGTGTATCCCTGAGGCGTTTGCCTGGACTCGAGCTTTAGTTGGGAGATTGACCTTTGCTCCCATTAGTGGTTACTCATCAGACTGTTCTGGTCTGATCCACCTCTGGTAACTGGACGAAGTCAAAATACTCGTAGAATTGTGGTGGTCACAAGAATGCATGCAACCATCTGGTTAGTCGTGTGCCAATCATGATCACATGCACACTCTCACTTGTTATTGATAATCAACTAGAATACCCGTCTCGTGCCAACAAATAAGCAACAGCGGTGGCCTAACTCCCTTTAACTGCTTGTGGTGGGGTTAAGACACGCACTCTGTCACCCAACATGGAAGATCATGTTGTTACGAATACCCTGAAAAATGTCGTTTTTTAGTTTTGCATTGCTGCTTTTCACGTTTTTGTGAAAATCAGCAAAATCAAACTCAACCTAGTTTCTCACTTCTTTTCATCAACAGTTCTGGCGGGAGTGAACCCTGTGGTAAGATTGTGGTGTGGTACGATATTTGCAACAAAAAGTTTCGCTAACACTCTGTTTCATGTGTATATACTTGAACACCATCTGAGGATTGTTTCCTCAACACTTTTCCTTTTTACAATTCTGACCGACTTCAGTCTGCACCATTCGAGTGCTGGATGGACGCCTGGAACTAAAATATGTGTGATACCATTCGTTTATGAAAATCTTAAATATCGTCTAGGCACGATTGTGCGACCATTATCAGAATCATTCTTCGGGCTCAGACATATGACATAGCAAAATTGATCTAAATTAGTTAATCGTTTTCTTCAGTGTCGTATTGTACCATGTGGTATAACTTCTCGGATCCACTTTGACTGACTGTCAATAATGAAGAAAAGTGTTTCGTTTCAGAATTCACAAAAATCAACATGAATCCTGAAATGGCCTATTTGGGCAGCGCGACGTCTCGAGGGACTTTGAGGTTTACTCCTGAATTCTGCAATAACAGTACATTTTACTCTCACTATAGTGATTCAAGTCATTTGCTAACCCGGCCAACACAGTAAAACCTCGTGCAATTTCATTTCATTGCTGTGATACCTGATGCTGTGAAGCAATACATGTTAACAACTTTTGTCTTAGACACTTGGTACAATTACCGATTGTCCCACTTGACACAACTTGTCACATGACAAGTCAAATCGCCTTATTGTGATAACGGCTTTAACTCATCGATATTGGCATGTTTCTACAACCATACAATGTGTGTTCATACACTTGTTTGAAAAAGATTCTTTTGAGTCCGCAGCAATTTCGCTGCTGTAACAGGAAGTTCAGTGTCTACTACCTGAGTTATATAACGGCACCCTCTGTGCCCTCAGTCGAGTCTCATGGGGCAAAGCGGATAATGCATCGGGCTGCACTTGTCGCTTTCGAACAGCATACTGCAATGGTGTAGTCATATTGCGAAAGAAGAATTGCCATCCTACATACGAAAGCTGCCATGGTGGAATCGTGACTTCGGACGCGTACAATGAAGAAGCGGCTTTGTGAATTGTAATAAGCGTGAACTCCTTCCCTAAGAAAAACTGATATATTTTTGATTCCAAAAATAATACCCAATCTTCTTTCTCAATTGAGGCATAATTAACGCTGCACTTTTCGTTTAAGGGTACGAGATGCGAATGGCGAGTGGTTTTCTCTTAGACCATTATCATTACATGGACTTATGACTGGTCCAACTCATAACTTGAAGCGTCACATGCTAATTTCAACTCTCGATTGTTATATATATAACAAAGCAGTGCATCGCTGGTTATCATTCGCTTTACAATTGTCGTAAGCATCCTGCGTGCTTTTGACATACACTGTGGCATCCTTTGCAACCTTGGTGGCAAAGGTGCTAACACTGTAGCTAGATCGGGCAGAAATCCGCGAGTAGAACTGAAACCATAACAAAAAAACGTTCACTCTCCAACATTTTTTGGGTTAGGAGCATTCAGGATGTGGCTCAATCTTTTTTTCACTGGTGTTGAGCCCACTTCATTCACGTAACTAAACCTAGATACACACTCTGACTTCACGAAGTCACACTGCTCCGCTTGAGCTTGACGTGTTGATATTCATACGTTTTAAGATCGCTAAACATCGAACTCGCTCGATAGAGGTTGTTAGCGATCAAACATCATCCTGATTACAACAAGCACAGTGAGGATTCCTTGCAATAGCTTATCATCGCCGCTTGGAAGATTGTGGGACACGATGTTTGATTCCATAACGGTACTTGTGTAGGAGTATAACCATGTGCGTCGTTGATGTCAATATCGCTGATCTCCTCGTCTAAGTTAGCTGCGCATACGCATGTGAAAGATCAACAGGATGAAGAAATTTCGTTCCTGCTACTCTGCATACAAGCTTGGTGATGTGGGTAAGCGGGTAAACACTCGTCTCGACAGCTCGATTGATTGTGGTTTTGGTAATCGACTACACAATGCTCCGGTTCCGTCCGCATTTGGAGCAACTACTATCGGAGTCGTCCCAGTCGCTGTAAGGTCTGTTTTCACGTACATGACTAAGACTCCATTCTCTCTCTGAGATTTCAAAGTTCTTTCTCTACTTGTTGATTAGTGCATAGGGCGGACTGGTCTGGGCTTGCAGATAAATGGGAAGCATTTCCTTAATGCGCAACATAGAGCTTCGACGCGTAATACCTTAATAATGTCCTCGAACATGTCCTTATACTGATGAAGAAGATCGATTCACAGTTATTCGCTGAAGTCCCGGAACATTGAAGCAACATTATGTCAGTCGCGTTCAAAGTGCGAGCGAATTCATTTACAGTTGCTTAGTGTGTATTCTGCAACAATAATCGGAAGACAGCGTCTTCCATTTGTTTAACCTGGCAGGGAATTGTACACATGTATTCAGTATTTCACCGAGAATATGTCTCAACTCAACGGTACTCTCCTGTAGCGAAACTGAGCTAAAGATTCTCGTATGTATCTTTGGTCAATAAATAGAGTAGTCTTCTGGCCGTATCCACTCGCATCTTTTATGTAGCGGTCGTTAAAGGTCGTTTACACTGGTCCCGGCGGCCACGGCAACCACGTTTTCAGGCACCGTGGACAAAACCGGATGAGTGAGACAGCGGGAGGACGGGTGGGCAGAACGTGACAGTCGTGCTGCCGTGGATGCCGGGTCAGATTTTTTAACCGTCAAAAAATTTGCAAGGTTAGTTAAGGTGACGGATTGAGAAACCTAGTAGGCGAGGAATAACAAGGGAACGCATAAAACTCGACTGTTACGTCATAGCTGTAACCAGACTGGAGGTGGATCTACGGATCTTTCGCGTGGGTCCACGTCATCGTTTTTACACGGTGGCATGAAACGTGGTTGCCGTGGCGCCGGAAAATAGTGTAAACGCGCTTAATCCAATACTTCGCTCAAACATACGTTGTGTCAGTCGCGTAACACAGTACAAATTATCACTATCAGAATGTCAGCATCTGGAGTGTGTTGAACTTGCCCATCCGTCTACGTTGCTACCATTCGTCGGCTTGCGAGCATTTTTCTTCTGAGAGCGCGCTATATGTTTTAATCTGACAGTTTTGTAAATTGGTGCATTCTTGAAGGGGCAGTCTTTTGACAGATGTAGCGTTGCAGGCGATAAAAAGACAAAAATCTTAGATATGGGACGTCTGTGTCTTATTTTGAGTGAAGGACTAGCTGTTGTGGTTAGGTTTCTTCGAATAACTTTCTGACGATTGGACTGCAGCCGTGCTGTAAGAGCAGAAAGAAATCTTCGTGTTCTTTAGATGCATTTCCATATAGACAAAGAACTTTAAGCACGGGCCAGTTCGAAATGTCAAATTTTGAAGTATTCAACAGTTTTATATTTGGATTTCTCATCGTGCAAACAGAAACCGAATGATCGCGTAAAAGCCTTCTTCCTTTCGTTTCTTTCTTTGCATGAACAGTCCTTTGCTTCTTTCTTGTCTTTCTTTCTTCTTCTTTCTTTCTTCTTACTTCTTCCTTTTTTCATTCTTTCCTTGTCTTTCG
>JZLH01S0272414.1:12563-31180 GCA_001188425.1 Eucidaris tribuloides
CAGTATTAGAAATTATTAAATCATCAAACTGACAATACATAATGTATGCAATTAGATTAAAATGGTGCATAAGCGAATTGACGAATAACAATAGCAATACATCCTGTGATCATTGCATAAATAGACAGAAAGAATAGATTAAGTGATTTATTATGCACTCTCATAGAAAAAGATTATATATAGATATAGATAGATAGATAGATAGATAGATAGATAGATAGATAGATAGATAGATAGATAGATAGATAAATAGATATATGTATACAGTATGACCCAGAAAACAGAAACAGATTTCACGGTAAAAATGTTCTCATAATGAATAATGTCTTTAATGAACTATTATGTTTGTAAAGCTCTGTTTCTCTGATTTCTATGATTTGGGTCAGTTTGCATAACCAAACTTTGAACGCTGCTTCAGATATATGATGAGAAAGGAATTTGTCGTTAGGATGAAAGGGCACGTACCCAAAAGCCATGCACTCGCTCTACGCGCAAATCACCCATACATGTAACTGCTCAACGATTATTTGTAAGATTTTGGACATATGACTTTTGTGTAGGTAAATGGAGAGGAAAGGATACGTTCCTGAATATATTGTCAACCCCATACTCTGTGAACAGCTCCTGCAGTCTTTCGATTATTGACCCCTGCTCACGGCACGTTTTTAGATTTATAATGATAATATTTTATTATCGTTATAAATCCAACAACCGCGACTGCAGCGAGCAGGGGTGAATAATGAAAGGAATAGAAAAAAAAAACCTGACTGCAGGAAGCTGTTCACGGAGTATCGGGGTTAATTATTTATCCCCGGTAATATGAATACATCATCGCCATTCCTACTAGAGTAAATCGACATTCTTTTTTTCTAAAAACAAATTCGTTTAACATGAATTCCCTGCTACAATAAAATAAACAGGATTTTGGTATGTTTGATAAAAAAATTCCCTGATGAATGTCACTGTATGTTTAGTGGAATGTTGAATGACAAAATTTGTGATTAAGCAATCAGCCTTTTCATTGCCCCATTTTGATGATCGAAGTCTGCAGATCGTTTTAACACTTGAGTGCTATCGGCGAACCTGTTGCCGCAGGGTTGACTTCACTCAGGTACTATCTGGCGAACCTGTTTCCCGAGAAGACAATCGAATCCATAATCTTGTTAATTCGGAATGAACCAAATGTCACTGAAGTTCCTACCTATGGCATTTATCGTAAAATGAATACACAATGAACCAAATAAATGAGCTAAAATGTATTGTCTTGATAGCATTTGCGATTTTACAGAAAATCGTACAATTTGGAAAGGCTATACACATTAGTCCGAAACAATCCAGTCCCCGGTTAACAAACCTGGATTTTTAGCCCAGCACCCAAAGTGTTATAGAATTAAATTGAATATACGTCTATAGACCCACTGCACTACTTTCTGTATTTGATAAGCTACAGGAAAATATGTATAATAAACTGTGCACACCTAATAAAAATGATACAGTAATGTACACCAGAGTTTCCTTAAATCCACTCCATCTTTGTTTTCGGATTATCTTTTACATGAAATTGACAAAGGAAATTTTTCATGTGGAGTGTTTAATAAATTCATTTAACGCGTTTGGTACCATCGACTACCAAATCCTTTGAAGGTTATTGTCCCAATTTTAGTACAGTATTACCTCTAAAATGATTTATAGGTTATTTATCTGTCGGGGAAACAGTATGTCTTGGTCGATGGTGTTGAGTTTAGTTATGACTCTCGGTGTACCGCAAGACTCAACCGTTGGACCACTTTTGTTTCTTTCATATATTAATGTTGTTAATTGCACAGCACTCAATGCCGTAAGACATGATTTTTGATATCGTGGAAAGAAATTTTAGAGTGTTCTCCTGAGTTGTGCGTGTCCAGATGATCTTTTAACGTCATTTGAAGGTTTCATCCAATTGTAGGTCTGCAACAAATTTGGCCTTCTCCCTGTCAAGATTGCGAGAGATCGAGGCGACATGATTAGTAATAGCAGATTTATTTTGATCAATTATGGAGGATTTGTGGGTAGAGTGAGTGAACATCTTGAATTCGAACTTTTGGCCTTCTTTCTGAAGGTTTGTACCAAACGAGCGTCCAGTCTCGCCGAAGTATCAGCATGTTTCTATTGAGCCTACCGTATTTATCCGGATAAAATTTAATCGGCTAATAGCGGAGAAGGTCTGTTTCTATTGGATTGCGTTTTCCGGAATGCACAATCGATCCCTATCGGGATCGTACGATTACCGGCTAAGAGTCCGATGACCTGGGTTGCCACAAGGTATTGTGTGATGACCGAGGTCAAATTTATGCCCAATCAAACACATGCGCGCTGCAGCCTGGGGTCAAATTCCGATCACGTGGTTTTGTTTATTTCCGATTCTCACCGGTAAAAGGCGAATAATAGCGGAGAAGGTCTGTTTCTATTGGGCTCTTCTCCGCTAAAAGACGGATAATGGCGGAGAAGGTCTGTTTCTATTGAGATCTTCTCCTCCATTAGCAGGTTGCATCCGGAAAACTACCTTTAATAGAAACAAGCGGTATGATTTCGAACAGATTGCAAAAAAACTTCTTACACCGTTTAGTCTTTTAAGTGGGAAGATGAAGTTTGTCCTTAGGATGAGCAAGCATACATAAAGGCCACGCACTCGTTCCACACGTAAATAATCATCAACTTGTAAGATTTGGGACATGAGGTTTTTGTCTAGGTATATAGGGAGGAAAAGAATAATAATAATAAGAAGAATTTAGCAACACAATACTCCATGAACAGCTTCTTGCAGTCAAGGTTTTTCCTTTCAATTATTCAGCCCTGTTCGCTGCAGTCGAGGTTTTTGGATTTCAATTATTTACCCCTGGTAATACAATTTATCCATATCTAAACACTGTGGTAAATCTCTAAGTTTTGGAAACTAAATCCGTTCAACATTAATTCCCTGCTAGAACGAAATAATCGGTCATCGATTGAATGCGCCGTTATACCAACAACAGCAAAGAAATAAACAGGATTTTGATATGTTTGACAAAAAGATGTCATGGTAAATGTCAGTGTATGTTTAGTGAAGTGTTAAGTTTGTGATTAAGCAATCAGCCTTTTTATTACTCCATTTTGATACTGGAAGTCTGCAGTCTACTAAACATGCATAAAAAACCGCGAACAGGTAATGAAATGATACATTAATCTACATCAGAACAAATAAAAACTCCTCTACTTAACTTTTCTGAATATCTTTTACATGAAATTGACAAAGACACGTTTTTATGTGGAGTTTTTTTTAATAGATCCTTAAAGCTCTTGGTACTATCGAATCCCACATTCTTTTAAGAAAATTGTGTTTATGTCTGGAATGGTTTCGAAGTTATTTATCTGTTAAGAAACAATATGTCTTGGACTGGTGTTCAGTAAAAGCTATAACTCTCGGTATATTACAGGACTCAATCGTGCGACCACTTTTGTCTCTTTTGTATATTAACCCTAATCAGGCTGGGCTTTTTTGGCTATGCTATATCGGGGGGGGGGGATTCGCCCCCCCCGAGATCTCGCCGTCGACGCGCCGATCGCGCCGAAAATCGGCACACACGTCGCCCATCACGTAATGTACAGGACTGTATAGTGTAGTTACCCGGAATTAATTTCATATTAATTAATTATGCTAATTTATGCATAAAAACATAATTAAGCTGTAAATCATTAATTAAAGTTCCAAAAATGCAAATTTTTTGGTCTAGACTCTCTTTTAAGTGTTCTTAGCAAATGTATTTGAAAAAAAATCAGGAATCGAACTGAATTTCCTTTGTATTTCATTATCTTGTGAATTTCTTATGTATATCTTTGTTTTTTCGACCTTTTGTTTTCTATTGCTTTTTCGATGAAATTTTTCGGGGACATTTTTGTGATCATAAACAGTACATAATTACTTAATTTCAAGCAGTAAAAGTAAAAATAATCACACATTTATGAATTTTGGTTGAAAACACAATTTGTATTGAAATTGTACACAAAATCACGTTTTTGAGCGATTTTTGGGGTGACATGCAAGTACAAAATGTTACGTAATTTCGGAACCGCGTACCCGGACGTCGCAAATTTGGTCTTATAAGATGCGCAAGACTCGAGAAAAAAGTCACGAAACGCCGCTGCAAATTGCTTCTAGCGTTGCAGACATATTGCGCGAAACGTCGGGGGGGGGGGATTCCGCCGTCCCCCAGCCTTTTTAGGGTTAACGTTGTCAAATGTTCTTGGGTACCAATGATACTGCTGTTGCTTAGAATAACATAAAATGTTTCAGAAGTTATTGATACTGCTAATCATGAGCAGTTATTGTTAAACGATTGGTATACATTAATAAACTTTGTTTAAATTCCGACTTGAAATATTATATTTCATTCCAAAAACAGAAAAAATCCATCATATATTAGTTCAATAATGATTGAAAACACTGAAAGTAAGCGATCTACATCTGTTAAACTTTTAGATAATTACTCTCATCATAACTCTTCTATTATTGCTGGCTTTACATTTCTATTATTTGTACAAAATTGCCCCAAAGTATAGGTGTTTTATGGATAAACTTACATGTAGATCTGTTTACACAAAAAACTGTGGTGTTTACATAAAGCAACACCATTCTTCAACACATTATTATTTACTGTAATGAAATATTGGGCACAATATCTACATTAATAACAACATTTACCTGCTTCAAAAACTTAAACTAATAATGACTAATAACGAGTATAATTCTGGTCGGTTGTCCGGCAGAAGGGCCCTGTTATATGTCCCCGGCAGAAGGTACATTTTCTTTAATTTTAGAAATATTGCCTTAATTATTGATGTTTGCACTTAACAGGTCAATAGAAGGATCTAAAAAAAAATCACACTACTTTGATTTCATCTGAAAAGATATGTCTGTGGTTTTCAAGTTAGAGACAATTTAATGGTAGGAACCTTCAACCGGGAATATATGCTAGTGCCCTTTTGTCGGACAACCTATGTTCTAATAATCCTATTTTAGTACTTTTTAATAAGCTGAAAATCTTAAGAAACCTAGTGAAATCACATTTCAAAATAAAGCTGGTCTCCTACTGAGAAATCCTCTCTCTGTAGCATTCCCGGCTGCATAGAATGAAAATTAGACGTGATCCCCGGTTCATGTGCGTAAAGATATGGCTGTTTTTGTTTTTCATGTTTGCATTTTAGGCTTTGTTTTATTAAAACCAGTTGCTTTTTATGGGCCTGGTGAATTATTTTATTTGTTATGGTTTTGATATTGTCCATAGAAATGAAAATGATAATTAAATGAAGAAACAGCCTTTCATACATCTTTGTATATCTTTTAATTCCTTCGGACTTTTTAGTCGAAATAACACATTTTCAGTCATATGATTTTCTTGCACACAATGGGAAACAAAACATGTAAAGAAACTTGTGGGGAAACATCATTCACTGCAAAATCTGATGTTGAATTCAACGCCAATGGTGTCGCCTAAAGATACTATAAATAGTGTTAAAGATTAAATTGAGTACTACCCTTTTTTCAATCCTTCTACGAAAAGATGGTACTCCGAAAATGCCACTTTAGTACAGAAACCCGGGGGGGGGGGGCGACTGTCATTACAAGCTGTACATCATACGCATGTATGTACTTTCAAAATGTACCCTAGTAATCATCTGTTGATCTCAGAATACCCTAAACAAGTATTCAAGTGTAAAAAGAAACCCTTTTAAAGTAAACCTGTTGGATACCCTAAACAAGTATTCAAGTCTGGAAAGATACCCTTTTTAAAGTAAACCTTTTGTTAAAAGTATACCCTTTTTCTGATTTTGGCGATATTTGATATCATTTTCACTGTACGCGCGTACATCGCACGACCGTGAAAGACAACCCCTTTTACGTTTTTTTTTCACACGTGCATGGTATGCATCTTGTACTGACACTGACCCCCCCCCCGGGGGTACAGAAGAGAGTTCGTTTTGTGCAAAACTTCTACACAGCACCAACAAAGAAATCAATATGTGGGACAGTGTTAATTGTTAATATTGCAACATAAGGGGGCAATGATGTAAGATTAACTTGTTTAAACTGTCCATTGTACAACTATTAATAATATTTCAAGTAAACTATTCCCTTACAACAATTCTGACGTGATATGCTTTTACGTTGAAACCAACGAAATAGGGAACTCTCATGATATTTTTTTTTACTTAACCTACATGTACTCCGGTAATTTATCTCTAACTTAAAAATATATATATATATATTATTTCACCGGGAGTGTTAATATCTGGTATCCATATATTTGGCAACGTCGTTGGTGTTAGATTTAACTCACCGCAGTTTTTGCTCTATTTAGGCAGCCCACTTCCCTGAATTTGGCCTCAACCAAAAGTCTCTGCATTTTTAATGATCAGTTACCAACGTTAACGCGTACACATCTGAAAATGGCTCAACGAGCAGATACACGCAGTAGCGTCATCAGGAGTGTTCGTTGAATGAAACATTAATATTTGATAAAATTCGTGTTTAGTCATGCATGATAAGTGAATTTTATTGCGTGGCGAGATGATGCATTTACCTAATCACTTAAAATATCCAGGTAGTTTTTGGATCATTTGGATAAAGTGGTAGTTGCCCTTTTCATTTATGTCGCTATTGTTTGTACTTTCAAGATTTTGAGTTGCGTGAATTCATAACCTATGTTCATAACGCAACACGCCCCCATCGGCAGGTTGCGACCAGTCATATTTTCAGCCGTCGCGTCGACATCACTGCTATCCAGGTAGGTATAACGGACTTCACACAGTTAAAGGCCCCCCCCCCCAGGAAATGAAGTTATAAAAATCAACATTGAAAAATAAACCAAACATAAGAGTGATATGGAGATTTGCATCAACACTCTGTGATTTGTCAATTCAATTATCTTAACAATGTAATAAGGTGTTGCTCAGCGTTTTCCCAAGGGATTTGTTTTTCCAGAAATTAACACCTATATACTTTGTGAAAGGTTGTTAAATGGAAGGTATTTTTTTTTCTGTACATCGAGGTATTTACACAACGTTAATTTTTAGGCGTGCTCAAGGGATGCACTTCCTCTAAGCAAAAGTGAGTATGGTGGGTAAGGGGGGAATGCTTAGCAAGAATAAAAGGGGATCTCCCTGCTACCATTCATCTAACCGTTCACTAAAAATTCGGCTGAGTGACAAACTATGAAAAACAAATTTTTGAATAGACGTTCACATATTTTTACGAGGAAGTTTTAATAATAGCTTTGATAGATACCGCAACCATGCAGCACTGCCAAAAAAAATGATAACAAAACATGATAAAATCCCTATAAAATCCATAATAATAATGGATCATACTAGCAGAAAGACTTCGATCGAGCATATGCTAGTGCCCTTCTGCCGGACAACCAATGTTCTAATAATATTTTTTTTTCAACACGTTTATATAAGCTTAAAATTTGAAAAAAAAGAAGAAAGATGAGTGAAATCATATAAATTATAAAAGCTGGTCTCCTATTGAGAAATCCTCTCTCTGTAGAATTCCCGCTTGCAAAGAATCAAAATTAGATGTGATCCCCGGTTCACGTGGGCATAAAGGTGTGGCTTTTGGGGGTTATGTTTGCATTTTAGGCCTTGTTTCACTAACACCAGTTGTTATTTTATATGCCTGGTAAGTGATCATATTATTTAGTTTGATATGGTTTTGATATTGTCCATATAAATGAAAATGATAATTGAATGAATAAACATCCTGAACTACCTATCTTTGTATATCTTTTGATTCCTTCGGACTTCTTAACTCTTAACGTGCCACGGTAACTGCACGGCAATGAACATTGTGTGTATTGTGTGGTGCAGATTTGCGACTTCGGCACGTTAAGAGTTAATCGAAATAAACGTTTTCAGTCATTATATTATATTGCATGGCATAATTCGGGATACGAGAATTTATTGCCGCGCGCTGGGACCATATTGCACGAGTCCGTAGGACGAGTGCAATATGGTCCAGCGCGGGCAATAAATTCTCGTATCCCCGAATTATGCCATGCAATATAATATTATTATTTATATCAGGCATTTTGTGTAAAATTAGAAATTCATTTGACTTACCCTGATTGTGGGCCCATATCTCTCTCAAAGTAGTCAACTGTTGCTGTAAATGTACATGAATTATAGATACTGATTCCAATGCTGTTGAAATCTATAGTCGCTTAAAACAAAATTCCCATTCATATGACACGTTTTGAATAACTTGAACGTCAATACTGTAACCGCTGAAAACTATGATCCCTTTGGAATACATACATATCTAAACTTCAAAGTTCAAAGAAAGTGCAGAGCTTCCAAACTTTAGTAACACTATCAAACAGTAACGCTAACAGTAACAGCCTGTTACTACTGGAGGCTGCCATGTTTGTTCACAAATACTAGCCGATCGCTCGTCTGCACTGTACTGCGGTCGTCTGCACTGTTTACACGGAACCCTATGGGAATTTGTGTGCAGCGTACTGCCGCGGTGAATTTTGGAATTGAAATCACCGGCAATAATGGATTCTGCGCATGCGCAACATATCGGCGACGAGTGCTACATGGTCTCATATTGCACTAGTCTTCAGCACAGGGGAATATGGCAAAAGTAGCGATATTTCCTGGAAGAAGGTAAACATGCTGTGATATGGACGGCAATCATTAAAGAGGAAGGAAGACATGCGGTTTTATTTTACTGCTAAAATGCCTAATATAAATAATAATATGATTTATTGCACACAATATGGGAAACATTAATGTAAAGAAACTTGTGGGGAAACATTATTCACTGCAAAATGTAGTGTTGAATTAAACGCCAAGGGTGTCGCCTAAAGATACTATAAATAGTGTTAAAGATTAGTACTTACCTTGTTTTCAATCCATCTAAGAACAGATGGTACTCCGAATATGCCACATTAGTACAGAAACCCCGGGGGGGGGGGGGCACTGTCATTACAAGCTGTGCATCATACACGTGCATGTACTCTCAAAATGTACCCTAATAATTATCTGTTTATCTCAGAATACCCTAAACAAGTATTCAAGTGTAAAAAGATACCCTTTTAAAGTAAACCTTCTGTTGGATACCCTAAACAAGTATTCAAGTCTGGAAAGACACCCTTTTTAAAGTAAACCTTTTGTTAAAAGTATACCCTTTTTTCTGATTTTGGCGATATTTGATATCATTGCGCGCGTGGTATACGCAGTGCGCGCTCTTGTTTTCTTAGTATCTATCTCTATGTTCATAACGCAACACGCTCCCATCGGCAGGTAGTGACCAGTCATATTTTCAGCCGTCGCGTCGACATCACTATTAGCCAGCTATCCAGGTAGGTATAACGAACTTCACACAGTTAAAGGGGCCCCCTAGGAAATAAAGTTATAAACATCAACATTAAAAAATATACCAAAATATATAAGAGTGATATGGAGATTTAAATCAACACTCTGTGATTCGTCAATTCAGTTATCTTAACACTGTAATCCCAAAAGATTTTTTTCCTGAAATTAACACCTATATACTTTGCTAAAGGTTCTCAAATGGTAGGTATTTTTCTTCTGTACATCGATGTATTTACACAACGTTGATTTTTTAAGTGTGCTAAAGGGATGCACTGCCTTTACGTGAAGGTAGGTATGGTGGGGGAAGGGGGAGGGGTGGGCTAATAAACCACAACGATCATATTTATATCCTTCCCCCATAGTACAAGTTTGTACCCGTCGCTGCAAATCCGATGTCCATTGTGTTTATGGCAAGGAATGCTTAGCAAGAATAAAAGGGGGTCTCCCTGTTACTATTCATCTTACCGTTCACTGAAAACTCGGCTGAGTGACAAACTATGAAAAACAAATTTCTGAATAGACGTTCACATATTTTTACGAGGAAGTTTTAATAATAGCTTTGATAGATACGGAAATCATGCAGCACTGCCAAAAAAAATAACAAAACATGGTAAAATCCTTGTGAAATCCACGGCATTGTAAGTTAACAGTGACCACATTTTGAAAGAAAAAAATGTGATCTGTGAGCTGTGAGCTGCCTAATCCTCCTTGGTTTAAGTTTAAAAATGGAACCCTGAAACATTTTCTTTCAAAATTATACACCTATCAATTGTAAAGCGCACCCCTCGACCCCTGGGAATGGTACGTCACTTGTCAAACGTGAGTCGGATTTTCATATACCATGACGCACCTGTGTGTCTCGACTATGACTGACCATTTTCTCACAATGACTGTGCCTAGGCCTATTTAAACGCATACAAAATGACGCACCCCATTCACCATACTGTGACGGACCAAATACTTCCATGACGGTACCCTGCGTCATTATTTGTTGGTAAATGACCCATCCTTGACGCACTATTCCCGGGGGTCGAGGGGTGCGTCTTACAATTGATAGGTGTATTATTATTTGGTGCTTTAAAAAAGTGAAAATCTACGAGTACACAGTTTGACCTTATGCACCTGTCCGTTTTCTCTTACAGACTTCTCTGTTATAAATCTGGATTACTGTGTACTCCACCGGATTAATAAGACTTTATTCACGCATACCTTGCCAGTGTCAGCATAACTCTCCAAATTTTGTGTTGTAGGATGTTTATTATCTAATCACTTCTGTTTAGCTCAGATATCAAAGTTTTACTGCTACTACTACTACTACTACTACTAGTAGTAGTAGTAGTAGTAGTAGTAGTAGTAGTAGTAGTAGTAGTAGTAGTAGTAGTAGTAGTAGTAGTTGTTCTAGTACTAGTTCCAGTACTTCTTCAACTACTACGTAAAAGAACCCACGCACTTCATCGAAAAGGAGAAGGGTGAAAACCCGGTGTTGTAGTCACATATCCATGTGCAAACTACTGGATGCCTGCCGGTAACAGTGATTAAATTCGTTTTTCTAGTCCCTGTCATCCGAAATGATTACAAAGCAATACAAATACATATGTATGGTATTATAGGATAATTTTTGACATCTACTTACAATGAACTACAGCGTGTCTCTATAAAAATTGTGCGACTGAAAACAGACCCCCTTGGGAATAACTGCTGTGACAATATCCTTACATTGATGTCAAGTGCACAGTCTTAGCTTTCAAATGTTGTTTATTCTGTTCAATTTGCTTGTTTTAAACTCAAGATACATTCAGTTAATGACGACAGCGTAAAATCACAATTGTGACACTTTCACCAGGGAAGAGGGTTGTAATGTAAATCTATGACAGTCTCACACATTCAAGATCAATACAGTTACGCCTACATACTCAGCAATTGTTAGGAAATTATTTCTAATCCTACAAAGGAATGTTCTATTATTAACTGTACTGTACATGCATTTGGATATGACATTCCATTCATTTTTTTTAAAGTGGCCTAAAAGGGTTCTCATAAATTTCGTTTCATGAAACAAATCCTGAAACTTGATATTGTCGGTGATTTACATGTACAGCCCTATGGTAAAAATGACACAACTGTGATTTTACACTTTCGTCGTTAGTAAACATATATTGAGATTAAAACAAGCAAATTGAATTTGACATTTGGAAGCTGAGACTGTGCCCTTAACGTTGATGCAAGCATTATGCCACAACAGTATTTCCTAATTGCTAAGGAGGGCGCTTTTCACTTTCTCATTTTTTTTTGAGACACGCTGTAGATTATTAATACAAAGATGAGATTCTACGACGTTCATTCATATATTGTTTAGATTCGTTAGAGTCAAAAGTGTATGAGGCCAACGGCCAAACGAGTAATGTCCCCCCCCCGCCCACCACGTCAATGCTAATCCTGCAAAACACAAGTTAGCTTATTCCATCTGCGCAACCATGATGCCAGGATAGCGAAATCTCTAACATGGAGTGGTGTCCAGCTGAAATATCGTGACCATCTTGTGTACCTTGGAGTTACTCTTGACCGAACACTTTCGTACTAACAGCACACTGCAAGAGAGAGGCAAGGTAAGAACAAGGAACAACTTCCTGTGTAAACTTCTAAACTCATTATGGGGTGCCAATGCTTATACGTTACGGTCTACAGTGTGTCCCCAAAAATGGTCCAATCGGGAGAAGTATATTCAAAGTATGTAATTTTCTCAAAAGGTGCGTGTATTTGGTATCATATTAAAGCAGAATAATTGTTTTTTTCTGATAAACCTTATCCCATTTAATTTGCTTTTATAAGTCAAAATTTATGATTACTTTTTGTGCAGTCAGGAAAAATCACGTTTGTCCCACTTTTGTGTATTGGTCACAATGACAACTGAATTGGTGGTATTATTACTTACAGAACTCATAATAACTGAATTACAAAAATCAAAAGTTAAACAAATAACACATGCATTTTTTCTTTCAAAATGTTTATTTCTGATTATCTAGTAAATAAAGAAAAATCAAATATAAATAGCCCTTACTCGGCATTGAAATGACATTGCATATGTTCATGTCTTCTGTTTACCAGACTGCATTCACACTGACATCATAATGATCTGCATTTTAGCCCTTTTGTCAAAGTTATGTACCTCCTTTGTACTGCAAATAATTGAACATCAGAAATGTAAAATCTGAAAAATCTATTCGTTCAGCTAAATCGAATAATTAGACACAATACTTTTTACACTCTCATTACAAGTTTCGTATTTAAACAATATGCAGAAAGTGCATGCACATGTACGGCACATACAGTATACTGGGACAAACGCGATTTTGCGTCATTGCAGAAAATTCAATATATCTCACGATTGACACAACCAAATTAAATGAAAGAAATTGCACTGGAAAGTATGATCTTTTATCTTTAGGACAATATCCAACTTGACTAGGTTGTATATGATTTTTATGTATAAAAAAGTAATTTCCGATTGGACCATTTTTCTGGGACACACTGTATACTGCCTTTGCACTGTGCTGCTCCGCCGGTGAGTATGCATGCCCTGTCTGGGAGAGATCAGCCCACTCTAAGAAAGTTGATATGATCCTTAACATCAGCTGCAGATATGCATCACTGGTTGCCTTAAACCCACAAATATGGACAGTCTTTATGTCTTGGCTGATATCGCCCCACCTATAGCATCCGCAGATCGATTGCAAGCAGATTTGAACGCAAACGCCAAGATGAGGACACTCGACATCCATGTCATGGCATACATCCAGCCCAACACCGCATGAAGTCGAGGAAGAGCTTCCTTCATACAGTCCAGTCACAGTCAGAGCCTCCTCAAGCAACTAGGGTAGCATATTTGGAGGACCAGCGTATTCAAAATGACCATCTAGCTAAGCTGATAATCCCAACTCAGGAGCAAATTGCACCGGGCCATAAATCTGTTTGGAAGTATTGGAAATCGCAGAATAGACTTCTCATGGGCATTGACCGCTGCAAGACTAATATCACCAAACGGGGCTTTGATGAGGCCATAGACGCAGCTTTTAGAACATCTGAACAGACAATGCAACACCAGTTGAGATGCCCGATACTGGGCGAACAATGCTGTATAGAGAATCTGGCTGCTGCTAGTAAGAGGGCTCTCCACTGTGCGAGAGACTGGCCAAACATCTGAAGAATGCAGTGGATAATGGACGCGAAAGGAGAAGGTCCATTACGACATTGTTTGGACTAAAAATGGATCAAAGTTCTTTCAGATCATTTCTAAAATCTCCCAACCAAAAATAGTTTACCACAGATGAAAAAAAAAATCATTTTGAAAAGGTTTTGCCTCACAGCCAAACAATCAAACATTTTATTTGTCTAGAATGTATTATTTTCCGAAATATAGGTATTCGGGGAAAGCCAAATATCTCGTTTACCAGCGCGACAAAAGCTTCCAGTTGTATAAAGATTGAATCTACGAAGCGTACCTTTTTGTCCTGTTCCACGACTGAATAATTACCAAATTGGGGAAGGAGATATTGCATTCATGTATGTCAAATACGCACAGCGCCAGGCACGATAGGGTACCTGACTGGTGTGAGGATTAAATATTACTTCCTGATATTTCTTAGATTGATAACCACCACAATTGATCGAATTAGGGAGAAACTCGCCTCCGTACGACAGCTAATTAGGAAAGCCATCTTTTTGTCGGATTATTACGGGCTGGCATCGATGCTTATCTAAATGTTGCATCAACAAAGAGATTTTACGATGGAAAAGCACATGGCTATCACATTTTATTTTCTACTTGGTAAGCTAGTTATTTGCATACTTTGTATTCTTTTCATCTATTCTGTTTTAGGGGGTGACTGAGCAACAAACTTTCTCCGAATAACTTCAGAAATTACTGTATAGTTCGTTTTGTTTTCCTTCAAGAATACTTGACAAGTTGTGGTGACTGCTGAGCATCTCTCACAGTGCCGATGTGAGTTCAAAGATACAAATTGTGGGCTTGTTGTATTTAATAGCAAAATGAAATATATATTTGAAAAAAAAAGAAAACACTTCAGCAGGGTTGTGCTACATTACGGAATGAAAATCACTTGTTGCGCACCGTGGTTAGAAAATTGAGTGTACAAGCAGGTTGTCAGGGATAATTCACAAGGGTGGGGATATTGAAAGACCGAGGGCCCCATAGACCAAGGGCTCGACAGACCGTTGATTTGCATATTACCTATGGACGATATATCGGACGGACACGAAAATCTAGACTTATAGCTCGTTAATATACTTAAAGCCACTGGCTAACAGTTAAACAATGTGAGCTCCAAAATCCTCCACGCGCGCTCCAAGTGTCTTTGATAAGGTCTAAAAATGAAGCCCTGAAAAAAAATTGAATTTCAAAATGATGATTTCATTTCATTCATTTCATTTCATCAATGCTTATATAACAATTTATTATTTTTCTCATATCACATAAACTAATTCGAAAAAGAGAGCAATTACCATATAAATAATACTTTAGTAGCACAAGATTTAATCTTTGACAATTTCGTTATCACTTATAATGACACGAGCATCATTTGCAGTGGCGTAGGCAGGATTTTTCAACAGGGACGCACAAAATAGATTCCTCTCACAAATGTATGAATATTAATTTGGAAACTTTGGGGTATCATTTATTTCATTTCATTTCATTTATTTATTTCGTATTTCAACAAAACAATAATTTACATGAAAAAAATATAAACAAGAATGAATCAAAATACAATTGTTCAATAATTGTGAGAAAAGTGAGAATCATAAGGTGACTGGATTCACCTGCCCAGTTCCTCGATCCCATAGACTTACTATGTGTAGATCTAGGCTATTTTTTACTCGCCCCGAGTATTAATTGTTTATTCATTTATACCTTGAAAGTGACAGCATAAATTTCCAAACGTCTGTATTCTAGGGTGTTTATTTATCCAGTTGAACACTGCTATGTAGCTCAGATATCAAAGTTTGACAATTTTTTTATTGAACGCTCCAAAATGGTAGCCTATCACTTTTAAGGCAAGGTCCACCCTGACGTCAACTTGGTTTTAATAAAATCAGAACAATGAGAGAAATATATTAATTGAAGTTTGGCGAAAATCCACCGAAGAATAGCGTAGTTATGAACTTTCAAAGTTTGTCATGTAATATAAATTCCATAAAGTGCCATTTTCTCAGAAACTTGAAAATGATGTTACCTGTGCATTCAGTATATAATTAGAAACATTATTTCATACTTGCTTGTATTAAAAAAGTATGCAATTATCACAAACCAGTAACAATTGGCAATTTATTGAATTAATATTACACGACATATTGGAAGCTGCTCTTTTGTGACGGCACAAAATTAAAATTTTGAAAGTTCTTAACTCCGCTATTCTTTGGTGGATTTTCGCCAAACTTTGTCTATGTTTCTCTCATTTTTATGCTTTTATTAAAACTAACTTGACGTTAGGGTGGACCATGCCTTTAATTGTCGTAAGAGACAAAGATCATCTATTTCTCCATCTGTAATTCATTTGTTCTCCTTCGATGTGCACAATGAGAACAACCTTACACAGGTTTTAAGTAAACAAACTATGACGCCAACCATATATCGGAACCTCGGCATATAAGGCTGTAACCTCCATGAGGTAGTTTGATTTTTTTTTATATACATTACGACACTCACAAGAGTGGCAGCTTGACTCTCTGTGCGATTATCATACTTGGCGAAAAATAATATTTTTGAATGCATATTGAACGATATCAACTTCAATATCAACAAGAAACAAAAATCGAAATAATTTTTTTCCAATTCAGGCATCAACAATTGGTGTGAAGCAGTTTTATTTCTTGACGACAAATATTGTTTAACTTTTGGCTGCACATCCCATAGAAAATTTTAAATCCTGTAATACAAATAACCTGCACAAAATTCTAACCTTTATCACCTGATTTAACATTACTAAGAATAGATAGCAGATATGTATGAAGGGTAATGGGAAGTATGACATCTATAATATATATCCTTTACTTGTATGGGTGATATCATGGTGACTTTGGTTATGGCTATGTAGTGCTGCATGGAGAGAGTCTTTAAATAAACACACACAAAAAAGTAACTACCCCCTTTTTCAACATACCATAACTTTTTAACGAAACAAGTTTGTGCAAAATAATTTGGCAAGAGTGTTTCTACACTCATTGACTAACTTCTGTGTAAAAATGTGATTGATTCGTCGGGTCATGCATGAGTGATCATGCATTAAATGTGAAAATGCCACTTTTCAAAAGTCACATGAGTCATCTCTTATGCCTAAATAATGGTAAATAATTGCATTTGTTGCTTTATTTATAAAGTGTGCTCACTCAACCATGACATGGTTACAACCTCTAATGTTTGTACAACATTTAAGATACATTTTGCTGAAATTTATGCACTTAACTTAATGGATTTCACAATTTCAAAATTGAGAAAGGGTGGAAATTTTAAATTTAGCTCACCGAAGCGTGAAATATGCCAAAAGTGCCAAATGAGGTGTAAGGGGATCAAACGATAAATGATTAACATAAATAGCAATTAATAATTCACTAGAAATAGAATTTGTCAAAATCCTGCATCAAAAATCCCCCCAAATGACCCTTGTGACTTTTGAAAAGTGACATTTTTGTCTTTAATATGTGCTCACTCATGCATGACTTGACGGATCAACCACATTTTCACACATAATTTAGTCAATTAGTGCAGAAACACCCTGGCTAAATTATTTTGCTAACAGCCATTCTTTTATAAAGTTCTAGTATGTTGAAAAAGGGGGCAGTTACCTTTTTTGTTGTGTTTGTTTTAGCTTGTCGGGGACGTTGCTTTATTTTTATTTTTTAAAAATCATGGCAAAAAACGAGCAGCGTTACGCTGAATGGGTTTAATATAGGCTGTAGGGATCTCGTTCAGGACCGACAATTGTATTGTAACACATAGTCTTTATGCAGACATTCGTCACATTTTTACCGGAGAAAACAATTCACAAAGCAACATGGAATGAGAGTTTGATGCACTCTGCCATGATTTACAATAGAGATTGAATGCTTCGATTGAGGAAGCATTGGCGTTATTGTTCCACATAACTCTGCCATCGCCACTGCCCCTCCCCCCCCCCACTCCCAACTCCATACGATCCCATCTTATACTCTGGATGCAGTGCTTAACGACTTAATGAACGAAATACTAGGAATAATTTTTTATTCAAATGATAACCAAATAGAAAGGTGAATTTATTTTGACTCGGGGCAGAAGTTAGCAAATAGATGAATACAATATTCAATTTCCCTAACCAAAATTCCACATAACCTTTGTCATGTCTTTAGGGCAATCTTTACACGACAAAAAGTACCGTGTACTAAAAGTAATATAACACACTGATTAACCCCTTGGGCTCGATGCTACACGACACTGTTATTCATTGAGAGACGACGCGATTTGCACGTGGTTGATTTTGAGGGGAATATAAACCCATTTTTTACATAAAATTCTTCTCACAATATTTATTTTCTTACTTAATGCTATTTACAAATATGTAATGTTTGGGAAAGATGCATTAAGCAATAAAACTTTTCAATTTATCCAGTGTGTGACCGAAATTTTTGTCATATATTCTGGGCTTCTGTAGAAGCCCGTCGTCTCTGATTTTGCAATGTACTGGGCTTTTGTACAAGCCCGTCGTCCCCAAGGGGTTAAAGTACTTCAATCCAGAAGAGAAAATGAGCAAAAGAGTTGTAATTTTTCTGTATAATTTACACGCCTATTACATAACCAAAAATGGATTGGGTGACTGCATGACTGTAATTAACAAAATTGACTAACAAAATTCGGTAATGTGTGGGATTCCATGGTTAGGTGCGGATTAATATAATGATCAATATGTTTTAAAATTTTCACTGATAACCAAGAAGTATAAAATATCACCAAAACCTGAATAATTCTGAAAGTCGGATGAAACAAAATATGAACATTATTTCTTTTTATCATTGCTTCATGACTGACAAACATTCTGAGAAAAATTACTGGTCACGTAGCAAAGATGAAAAGTAAAGACAGTTTGTTATTTTAGCAACCTACAAACCTAATTTTGTTTTTGATCCATTATGCTATTTTGAAAGCACAAGAATATGTATATATATATATATATATA
>JZLH01S0272425.1:15705-28034 GCA_001188425.1 Eucidaris tribuloides
TGAAGTTCCTACCAATGACATTTATCATAAAATGAATACACAATGAACCAAATAAATGAGTTAAAATGTATCGTCTTGATAGCATTTGCGATTTTTGAGAAAATCGTACAATTTTAAAGGTTATACACATTAGTCCGAAACAATCCAGTCCCTGGTTAACACACCTGGATTTTAAGCCCAGCACCCAAAGTGTTAAATAGAGAGGATGAGTTATCTCTGGTGAGTGGCGAGCTCTCCCCCCCCCCTTCTTGGCCCCTGGCTCTTATAAACTCTTCCTAATCACATCACTGCCCTTTAATATATCACATCACTTACAGACACATCAGAGCAGGTGAGCCAGGCCCTACAAAAGCTGACGGACCCGGGCCGGGTCCAGTTCCCCACTCTGTCTTCTGTGATGAATCGCGCCCAACGGAGGATGCGCCCTCAGGGCCAGGCCGCGAGGATGGAGGCTCCGATACCAGTCAACGTTCTCAACGATATTCTTGTGGTGAGTTTGATGTCATTAATTTCATTAATGGGCCACCATAATGCAAGGGTCCCAACACCAGTCAGTAGTAGTAGTAATCCAGGTTTTAAATCCGGTTGAGTCCCCGAGCTACGGGGGTGGCCGGATTCACCTCGCACTCACAGAAATCACCCTCACCCCCTCCCTCCACCCTACTCCATTCGGCACATCCCCCTCCCTCAACCCAACCCTCCTACTCTCCTCCACCACCTGCCTCCTTCATGTCCCCCTCGGTCGCCCCCCTCCCCTCCGACCAGCCACCTCAAACTCAAGTGCCCTTCTCAAAATATGATCAACATCCCTCCCCAACACATGTCCATACCAACGTACTCCGTTCGCCTTCGCCATCTGATCCACTGTCTCTTCCAAACCCAACATCTGCATCAACACCTCAGTCTTCTTCCCGTCCATCAGATTCACACCACACATCGCTCTCTCCATTGCTCTCAAACCTGTGTATAGCAGCCACCCCAGGGAAACATCATATATCGTTAGTATAAAACCAGAAGGGCGCTATTGCTATATACTTTGTATAGCAATAGCGCCCTTCTGGTTCTATTCTGACAATATTTCCTCCTTTGGTCTGTACGTCTATTCATGGCGGTTGTATAATGCAACTTTTCACATTAACCACGGCGTACAAAATCTATGGCTGGTGGTTGCTACATGGGCACTATAATCAGGTTCAGGTGACTCGTTTACACAGGGTCTTAATTGCAATATTTCTCTGAGCGGGAGTTTGCATTCTATTATAGGCAGGTAGCCACTCAGACAAGTTTGACTGTAACTTGGAAACTTGCTGCTCTGAAGGATACCACATATCAGTATGCTTCTGATATTAAAGGGATCATTTAACAATGTTTCTTGTTTTATAAAAAAATCTGAGCTACAAAATCTTTCATGCTATAAGTGTCTCTACTAAGGTCCAAACCAAAGCCCTGAAAAAGAAATTGTACTTCAAAATGATTGTTTACTGCTTTAAAGTCATGGTGACAATCAGTTCTGCAATGCCCATTTTCCTTATAGACTGCTGTGTTCATGGTTGGCCGGTAAATACCGGGTGGTAAATACCGGTATTTACCGGTAAATACCGCCTTGCTATTTTTGACAAAAACGGGAAATACCGGGAAATTCTGGGAAATACTATGAAAAAGTTATTTCTTGAAGGATAATAACTCAAAAATGTAGAGATTGTTGTTCAGTAGTGTGATTCAACACAAAATACAACAAAAAAACAACTTTAGTGATGGTGGGGAACGAGGGACTTATGATTGCTGGGACAAATTTTCTACACAGCCAAATCAATGCTAAAAGTATGGAAATTTTAAATCACCTGCTTTTATTTTATTTTTTTTTCCAATCATTTTAGTCTGCATATATCTGAATTGCTCCATAAATCCAAAACACTTAAAATAGCACACCTTATTGACAGATGTTGATTGTGACTCTGTAGGCCTATATTCAGCAAGATGAGGGCTGCAACCAACAATGTAATACCTGAATAATGTACAGTGTAATACTGTATGTATAGGACAGTATGTGAAATAACACTGAATTAAATTATCAAAATTGAAAAGAGGTTTTTCAGAGTCTTTTCATCTAAAATTTATCAGTTCAAGAGGGTTTTGTGTAAGAAGAGCCCAATGAAGAACATTTATGACCTTCTAGGTTGACCTTGTACAACTTCAAGAGTACACGGCTAGGTACCCAGGTATTTCCCAGTATTTCCCAGTATTTCCCGCCTGGGTGGGAAATACAGGTATTTCCCGGGAAATTGCCAACCCTGGCTGTGTTACAATTAAAGGCAGTGGATCTCATTTGCAAACATCCCCACAGACTAGGAAAAGATAACCCATGCCATTAGGCTATTGATGAAGGGCATGTCTGTGAAATCTGATGGTCAGTGATTGCCTTTAATTTGAAAAATGCAAAAGAAAAACAATAGCCGTTCAGTGTACGTTCTATGGTAGGAATTTTTTTCTCGCGAGAAAAAAAATCAAATCTGAGTCTAACGGTCTCTATAATTCCACTAAAACTGAGTTTCTATCTCCTTTATTTTGCTAAAGGTTCCCAGATGGCATTTTCTTCTAAATGGCATTGCATTTACACAATGTTAATTTTCAGGCATGCAAAAGAGATCCCCTGCCTTTAAGGGTGGGTTGGATGCTTAATTCATGTGTGATGTTCAGCCATACATATCTTGCCAGTGGCGGCATAACTTTCCAAATTTTTCTATAGCAGCCAACCTGTCTATAGTGGCCACAAAAGTGATTCCCCAGAAGACAAATTATGACTAAGATAAAGTTCAACAAATTGTTTAAATTGAATCTCCATAATGTTAACCCATTGAAGACTAGACACAAGATATCTCATCAAGAGGTCTATGGGAAATGCATGTTAACCCGTTGCCTCCGAGATTTTGAATATCCCATAGAGTTAACACAGGGCACATCCGGTTCCCGTAGCCAATGGGTTAAAGCCCAAGTTTAGTTTGGGGGATTTTTATTTTATTTGAAAGCTTTATGGTCCAAAGTCATAACCCTGAAATAATAGATGCTGAATGTCTTTAGTTTTTGGTTTTTTTTAAATTAATTAATGAAAAATCTCGGGGGGGGGGGGGTAAGACCCCCAAGATTTTTTACTATATTTTATATTATAGCATCCAAAGGCTTAATAAGACGTTAGGATTATATGAGTTATATTTCATCTGAAAGAGCAGACTAAACTTGGGCTTTAAGGCAAAATCGGACTGTCTTCAATGGGTTAAAAACTATGACAGAAAAGAAACACGTAGACTTAGTGATCTTTGAATAATCTCTTTCATTCATCATGTGATAAAAATAAACATTGTCCGCCTTGTCCCAATGACAGAGTTGAGAGCCTTTGGCTATTTGTCCTAATGTTCATTGTGTTACTACCATCAACCAGGGATAGTCTGGTGGTAGTGTCGCTGCTCAAAAAGCATTAGATGACAGCTTCAAATCCCAATGGTTTCTTTTTCTGATGTTTGTCTGAAAATGAAATACAGAGGGCGTCATTTGAAAAATATGTTACATCACAAAGAAACATCATTAATAGTTGATTATTGTCAAGCTCACAGAGGTGGAGGGAGATTAAGGGATCACTTTGGCGTCTGTCCGTCTGTTTGTCTGTCGTCTGTCCATCGTCTGTCCGATGTCCGTCCGTGACACTTGAAAAAACTTGAATAACTCTGTGATGAATACTCCAATTTCAGACAAACTTTGATGGAAATTTGATCATACAGACTTCCAATTTTAAAAGTATGTGAAGGTCACCGGTAGGGTGAGCCCAATAGTAAGTTTTTGACCAAGTTTGTATTATGGCCCATGACTTTGCCCCCATTCGCCTGATTGTGACCAAACGTTGGTAGTAAATTTCTCTTAGGTAGCTGAAGGTCACCTAAAGGTCAAAGGTCACTGACAGGGGTCAACAATATTTTTGAGCCCAATGGTACTTTTTTTTAGCAAATTTGTATTATGGCCCATAACTTTGCCCCATTTGCCCAATTGTGACCAAGCTTGGGCGTAAGATGCAAATTTGTAATATGAAACTGGTCGAGACACATTTTGGCTTCGCCTTGTGTTCTATGAGTTGCATACACTATACGTTACTTGTGTTTTGTTTTGTTCTCTGTTTTAATATTTGATTGCAGTTCCTTTTCCCCGATGCCAACAATTCTTCAGCCACTCCCAGTGAAGGTGATGGAACTCCCAGTGAAGACATGGAGAAGGATTTTGACAAGAAGGTAAAATATATTTATTTGTCCGTGGGGTGACAGAACCACATAAAGCGGCAATTGGTTGACATGTTTTGTTTATTCCTTCATAACTGGATAGATATTGAAAGTCCTCCATTGCCATATATATGAAACGGCCCAGATTGTAATATCTTATTGGATATTCCCAGAAAACAAAGTGATCAATGATTGCAATCATGTTTCTTTGGTATAGAGCAAAGCAACTAAGGAACTCACTACCAGTGTAGCTGTTTGACAAGGCCTTGTTGCCGTGGTTATGTTCTTTGTGCCATCAAAGCCTTTGAGGTGTATTGTACATGTAGTTTTTACTTTTATTCTGCATGCCTAAACAGAGACTAACATAATGCCTTGACTAGTGGTTCATTGATATACTTCCTGCCTTTTCTAGTTTTTATGCACTAACCCTTCTTCAATGTTCTATTTCTTCTTCTTTGTCTTCTTCCTCCCCCTACTCCTCCCTTTTCTTTGTTTCATCTTCTTCTTTATGCTCTTTTTTTTTTCTTCTTCTTCTTCTTCTTCTTCTTCTTCTTCTTCTTTTCTTCTTGTCCTTCTTGTTCTTCTTTCTTCTTGTTCTTGTTCTCCTTCTTCTTGTTCTTCTACTTGTTCTTGTTGTTCTTGTTCTTGTTCGTCTTCTTCTTCTTCTTCTTCTTCTTCTTCTTCTTCTTCTGCTTCTTCTTCTTCTGCCTTTTCTTTCTTCTCCTTCTTCTTCTTCTTTCTTCTTCTTTCTTCTTCTCTTCCTCCTCTTCAATTTTAACGACAATCCAAATCAAATATATTGTCTTCATGTGTGATATCTGTTCCGCCTCCTCCAATGATATTCATGATGTAATTCACACATTTTTCATCATCATCAATTACCCCCTCCAAAGCTTTCTTTCTCCTTACCACCACTGAGATAATATACTTTAGCACTTCATTTACTCCAGAGAGCATATCGAACTTCAAGACCGCCCCGGAATGGGAGCCTGACTGTACAAAACTAAGCCGTTTGCATTGTGTGTGCGTCAACCATAGCCATGGAGCGACTGAAGGGAGTGGACTCACCTGTGGCATGAGTTTGTGCTGGGATGAGATTCGACTGGAAACAACTACAGGTACCTACGGGTAAAGTACTTGTTATTCATTATTATTCTAATATATTAATTTGTTTATATAGTGCGTTGTCGACGAGGCCTTACTGTTGACAAGGTGTGTAGAGAAAAACAGTATTAGATCTGAAAGACGATATGTCGACAGAGATTCTATTATATTTTCTGAAAACAACACACAGGGTATTACACCCTTTTATCAATGTAATAAATCAGGACTTACTGTCAATCTTTGCAGACAGTCACTTCTCAAAGTATGGCATTTTTTTCCGCACGCTTGCAAAAGTTATGGAACTGAGAAACTATAATTGTTCTGAGTGTTAATGTACACCAAAGAATCTTTAGTTTCTGGGACATTAACAATGTGGTTAAGCTAAGCGCTGTCAGGTCTAACACAGCTGCTTCAATGGCATGTCGAATATCATTGGGGCCCCCTTGCAGCGTTAATATCCGCCTGCAGTAAAGCACAATACAGGTGTATTTGAACATGAATAGGAGCGGTGGGGTTGACTCATGGTATAAATTCAATGTTCGCAATTTATTCCGACCTTTGTTTTGTCAACAGCTGTCTATGTTCCGCTAATATATTTTTGAGGCGATATGTCAACAGAGAAATTTTCTTCTTGACAACAGCACTATTTATTATTCATTTAATTAATTAATTTTATTTCAGTAATCTTATTTAAGTTTGCTGGGTGGGGGGCGGGGCGGATCGGTCAGAACCTGAACGTGTTTTCTTTTGTTACCCTGGGCCATTTGGACAAGCTGATTGAGCCCTGTCTTATAATATACACTAGCACATCACCCTTGTCATGTTAAAGTGCATTTTTGGTCAAAATTGTTTTGTTTTACTTTGCTGGTCTTGATTGGTGCCAGAATGGGAGTATAATGCAGCAACTTCAGTTACCAGGTAATTATCAAGAGTGGGCGCTACACACCAAGCAAGAAATTGACAAGGCACACAGAGTCACAACAGTTCTCAGCCTGCACAAAGATTTTTTTGCAGTGATCGGTAACAGCTTCTTGCTTGTGCGTTCCATGTATGATGCAAATTATAGTACAGACAACTGCAACAGCATACCCTTATGTGTAATAGCACCCATATACATGATTGCATGCTATCACTGTAAGTATGAGAGCTAAAACATGAAAATGACATCATTTTAGGAATCTTGGTCACAGGGCCTCTGTCACTTTCATGAACTGTACTTTGATGGCATAAATACAGTGTTATTTTATATTTTTTGTCTTTTTTTTTCTAGATTGGGTTCAACCACTCCAAATATGGGATGCTGTCTTCTTCACCAAAAACTGCAGGTAAGTACTTGATGTAAATTTTGAAAAAAAATGAGACATTTGTATCAGTAAAAAAGCCTGCATTCGTAGCTGTTAGTGTTTATAGTTTTAGGTTATAATATTTGGCAGCATTTAAAGGCTGGTAATTTCATTTTCACCCCTCCCTCAAGTCCCTGTAGTACAGAAAAAGATCACTCATGCCCTTGGGCTATTGATGAGGGACACGTCTGTCAAGTCTGAGGATCAGTAATTACCTAGAATTTGAAAAATGCGCAGAAAAAACAATGACGGTGTTAGTGTGCATTCTATGCTAGGAATTTTTGTCTCGCAAGACAAATATTAAAACCAGCATCTAACGGTCACTGTAATTCCACCAAAACTGACTTTCTCACTCCTTTGGTTTGCTAATGGTTCTCAGATGGTATTTTCTTCTATATATCAGAGTATTTTACACAATGTTAATTTGTAGGCATGCAAAAGAGACATCATGCCTTTAATATTATGGTGGGTGAAGGGAGTTTAAACACACACACACGCACACACACACACACACACACACACACGCACACACACACAAACAAAAAACAATAAAAACTGTACAGTATATGACAACAGAATGATTGTTTAATTGGCATTGACATTATAAGCACCATACTACATACAGTGTTCATGATTAGCACACCCAAAATGAGCTTATAAAGTTAACCTGTTGCCTCCGAGATACTGAAAATCCCATAGAGTTAACACAGGACAGATCCGGTTCCTGTAGCCAATGGGTTAAAATCATTTATAATGTAAACTTCACATAAATCTTGCCTTATCACAAAAACCTTGAAACTGAAAATTTGGGTTTTGTGAAAATAAACTAATTGATAAAATTCAAACACAATACACACCAATGTAACATCACTCACTAAATTTGAAATTTACACAGCCATCGTACAAGTCTGACTGCCAGAACTGATTCATCTATCATGTCATGAAAACTAAAAACCTGCTGAGCAAATCTTACAAGATCAAAAACTCACATCAGTGCAGTTGACACTTGTCAAGCCCTGTGGTTGGACTGTACCACATTCAAAATCAGTAGGTGAAAGCTAGACCAAGTGTCTGAAACCTACAACCCAATTTCAAATGATTTATTATTTACATTTCAAAAAAATAAACACAATGTATGAATCCCAAATTTTGTACACTTTCTTTATGTACCTATCTTTAGTTGGATCAAATGTGAGTAAAAATAGTTTTTTGGTTTGCAAGTCAAAAAAACAGCCTTTAAAGATAAAGGTTAACATTGTGGGACTTCAATTTGAAAAAAAAAAAACCTGTCACGCTTTGCTATCTGAGATACATATTAGTGCTTACATGGACCAAAAAAATCCTAGCATACAATAGTTTGGAATGTTATGGTGCCACTGGCATGGTATGCATGGATAAACAAATTAGTACTCCCAAGTTTCAGTACTTCGAACTTGTAAGACAGTTGTCTATGGAGGAAAAAGACCAGGTCAGGAGAAGGTCACACTGGATTTTCACTCTTTTACATCACTAAAATGATCACTTTGAAGTACAAGTTTTCTTCAGGGCTTCATTTTTAGACTTTATGTCAAAGACATTTAAGCATGGAGGAATATACAGCTGAGATGTTTTAACCTGGTCAATATTAAACTGTGGCTTTAACAAGTGAATTTCCAATTTTAAATGTACAGCATTCCTTTATTGCTCTTATTTCCCTGTTCCCTGTCCTTTGTGGTAGATGCTGAACTGTTGTATAGCGAGGAAGAAAGCTAGAGACGAAAGACGTAAGGTACAAGCATCGTCGACAGCCACCTCACCAGATGACTCAGACTTGAAGAAGACCAGCCTCCAATCTGACCAATCGGAGAGCAGAGACAGCCCGTCCCAAGAAGGCGCTGCAGTTGTGGGTGGAGCCTCTGAGAGTGTTGTCACGACGACAAGGGTGGGGCGTGCCGCGTCCATGAGGAGTGTCGATAGTGAGGATAGCGAAGAGGAATTCTTTGAGTGCGATGATGTCACACCTCGGGAAGAGTCCACTTCGCCGGTGGGGGGAGCAGAATCACATTCGGGCCACAGGAAGAGGGGAGAAGGAGATGGTAATTGTTCATATTCCAGTTTTATTTATTTGATTCTCTTTGTATTTATTAAAAAAGACAATGTTATTCATTATTACTTTCAAAATATAGTAGATTCATCAAACTGAAATGTACAAGTCTGATTAAGTGACTTACACATTATAATTTCAATACACAATGCAACAATAGCTACTGGTAAATGGAGTAAGAGTAACTACATTAGAACCAGTATTGGTTCTGTTTATTTTTTTGTTATTTTATTTTTTATTTCTTAAAGGCAGTGTATCTCGTTTGCAAACATCCCCACAGACCAGGAAAAGATAATCCATGCCCTAAGGCTATTGATGAAGGGCATGTCTGTGAAATCTGGGGGTCAGTGATTGCCTAGAATTTGAAAAATGCAATAGAAAAACAATAGCTGTTTAGTGTACGTTCTATGGTAGGAAGTTTTTTTCTTTGCGAGAAAAAACTTCAAATCTGAGTCTAACGGTCACTACAATTCTACTAAAACTGAGTTTCTAGCTCCTATATTTTGCTATAGCTTCACAGATGCATTTTCTTCTAAATGACATTGTATTTACACAATGTTAATTTTTAGGCATGCAAAAGAGATCCCCTACCTTTAATGAATTTATTTATTTATTGTTGTTGTTGCTGTTTTTTGGAGGGGGGCATGTTGAAATTTAAACAATATTTCTCTGATGTGGCTCCCCTCGTAATCTGCAAGTATCGGTACACAGTATTCCTCCAGTCTTGATCTCGGAGTGAAGATGAGAAAGACACATTTTTCGAGAAACCGTGTCACCATGGTAATGGCATGTCATGTTAGTATGATATTATATCAAGTAAAGAATGTCGGGATGACAAATTTTCGATATACCCAGAGATGCCAACCGTTACGGATTCTCCGTATTTGTTCCGCTTTTATTGCCCCTGTTACGGCGTTACGGTAAATAACCAAAATGTTACGGAAAACCAAAAATCAACACACGTGTGTGACTCTGGCAATGAGTGCATGATCTCAGCTCAATGCGTGCGCCATCAAGCCATTGAGCTTCTATAGATCAGAGCGCACACACATTTGGATCACTGATTGAACGATACCTGAACCCGCTGTGGCCGTGGCAGTACTGTGGTACTTGCAGTGCACTAGAGCGCACGCATGCAATCACTGTATATCCAAGTGCGACGCGCGTGCAGTGTGACGAATTCATGTGTGTTACATGTACTTACTGAAAGTCCCTGAAAGTGAAGTCGGACTGTGATCCGATATTCGACCTTTCGTATTTTTTTTTCACCATCATGGATCCGAAATCTGGAGCTCAACTTTGATCAAACAAACATTTAAAACATGTTTGCGAATTGTAATGATGGTCATTTTTCGACCTGAGGCTGAGCAAGAAAGACAACTTAACCATTGCACGCGATGTACAGGACTCAGCAGACTTCTCAACGGGCGACGGGCCACGAGCCACGGGCGGCCACGGGGGAGTTCAGGCCGGACATTACCTTACGCAGCGATCGTCAGAAGCTTCAAAAACATGAAGAAATGTGACTCCTTTCACTACTTGTTTGCAACAACGAAGTCATCTTTCAATAATAAGAACAAAGGCCTTCAAATTTTAAAGGTATGGAGCTAATGGCGATGATGTATTATGCTGTTGTTAAGCCCCAAAAGTCTTAGTCCCACATACAGTGATTGATGTTGGGTAATGAAAACATCGACTCGAACTCGAAGAGTCAACAATAGATCAGAGCATCTGACTTTATTGCTGAAATTTGCACAACAGTAAACTGACTAGTGTTACTATGTTTGCTAGTCTCGTGGAAATGAGTGTGATGAACGCGTGGCTTAATGTCTGTGTATGTTAAAATGTTGCTGCGTGGCATGTGTTCCTGAGAGACCCACGTTTGTTCCTGACAAATGTGGTCAATGTTCCTGACAACCATCCTTTGGAGTTGGCATCTCTGTATACCGATATCGCTGAAAAAATACCGTTAAAACTTGGTATACTGGTAGCATGGCAACTGCACGAGTTGACTCGATGCCATAGGGAGTAAATGCACAACGCAGATGACAATGTGTGGGCTGAAATCATCAGTCAATTGACCGACCGTATGACAGTTTAAACGATGTATAGGTTAAAATATTTGTTACAAGAACATACCGCCATTATTGGTAATAAATTTCAACAAAAACAAATTCTTTGACTCATCAAAATACTGATTATAACGTCTTTACAAAAGAAATTTCCCTCTGGATGTCGGCCTAGCGTGTGCGATAAAAACATGAGATTGCAAAACTACACAGGTCGGCTATTTCTGCCTTCTTGACATACGCCTTCAACGGTAAGTGATAGGATAGTCAAAAGCTTCAAATCTCTCCGTGCTTCAAATCTCTCCGTGGTACGTTACAGTTGTCAATAATTGAGTTGCGACATTTGATGCGACATGTCTCTGCATGTCCGCAATCGGCAAATTTGGTGTGAATATTCACAGAAATATCTCTTTTGGAGGCAATTTATTGTGGAAGGAAAGAATAAATATAGCATGACTTGCAAATGGACGTTGATATTTTGCCCATATATGGAAGAAAATATTGCAGAAAAAGTGAATATCGGAAAAAGTCGATATAGCGATATTTTTTCAATGGCTATACCGGGAATACAGACAAATTAAAATATCATTATGAACCAATATACCGAAATACCGACATACGGAAAATAAGTGTGGTTTATACACCGGCAAATACGGTCCCTTAATATCAGGGATGTGATGAGGTAGGGATATCTATCTATTTTTTCATTTTTGTCTTTGTAAGATGAAGAAACGGAAGATGAGCACATGGACGTGTCACTGGAGGATGCGGAGACCAAAGATGTTGGGAATGAGAAGGAGGATGGAGGCAGATTGGGAGAGAAAGGGAATGAGAAAGCAGACGGGGAACGGGAATTGAAACCTGAGGGGAGATTAAAGCCATGCAGTGACCTGCGCTTGCTACATACCAACGAGATTCTCTACATTCCTATGACTCAAGTATGTTTGATACTACATCTGTTTTGTATTTCTGTTTATTTGATTGTGTTTTATTATTTATTTATTCATTCACATTTAAATTATTGTGTCATTTCTTGATCCTTTTCTTTATTTACCTGTTAATGTTTAATTCATTATTGATTGATTGAGTGATTCATTATTTTTGTTTTATGGATCAATTTTAATTTGTTGAATGATATTTAGATTTTATTTGTGTTTTTAATTATATGTATTCATTAGTTTACATTATATTAATGTATTTTTGTGTAAAGTTGATAAGTTATAGATTTTTAATGCACTGCTCATCCATTCATTCCTTCATTCATTCGTTCCATCATTCATTCATTCATTCCATCATTCTTTCATTCATTCCATCATTCATTAATTCATTCCACCATTCATTCTACCATTCATTCATTTGATCATTCATTTGTTCCATCATAAATTCATTCCATCATTCTTTCATTCATTCCATCATTCATTAATTCATTCCACCATTCATTCTACCATTCATCCATTCACTAGCCGGA
>JZLH01S0272426.1:7808-20564 GCA_001188425.1 Eucidaris tribuloides
CTGCAAAAACTTTGGGTTCCTTGTATAAGTTGGGTATCCAAGTGGCTTGAAATATTATGCATGCATTTAAACTTGGTAGCAGTAAACAAATGATTTTGTATGAAATGTTGATCAACTGTAAACAGGTGGAGTAACAAACTGTGCTTTGTGTAAAATTAACGATGATATAACATGGGTACACCATGAAGGACGTTGGTGACAGATATTTGATGCACCACGCGCTACCCCGGGGTACCGTTGTACCCCGGTGTACCGCATTGTGCAGCACCCTCTTGTATCCAAAAATGTATTTTCTTCAGTTATGATCACTGAAATCAGTGGTTATGAAGCAGAATAGTGTTGCACGAATAAGTCACCAAAAGTCGGAGTCGTGACTATCGTTGAGGAGTCGCGACTCCGACTTTAGAAATGCGAGCATCGACTCCATGTAATCATATGGCATATAAACCAGTCCAAACATAGATGACAATGTGTGGGATTATGACAGAAAGTCAATTTTTGAATGATCATAATCCCAGTTGAAACAACCTAAGTTCAAAAATAATTTTCAACACAAACTTACCATACTGAACAGTCATTATACAGGCTGTAGTGTACTTCTTTTTACCTATTGATCATGCCTACAGAACTGAATGCCGAGAGTCGGCAAATAGTTGGAGTCGTGACTTTTGATTGGCGACTAGTCGACTCCCAAAAATCCTGGAGTCGTGCAACACTAATGCAAAACCTGCGCAAGCAAAGGCACAACAAAAAGGCATAAACTTACGAACAATGGGTAAAAAAGAAGCTAAATTTTGTAACCTAGGGTACAGTGCTAAAAAAATAATAATTCAACAAAATAGCGGATTTCTAGTTGGTACGCAGGGGTACCATTTATGTCATCATTTCTTGGCAATTTGGCAATTTTCATTCTAAGTACTGTTAAGAATTTCAATCTCTTTCATTTGATATCCCTGGTGTATTTCAAATCAATTTATTCTGTAAGTTGTATGTAATGTCTGTGTGAATATCAATGAGGTCGTCAAGACTGTAAAAATGAAGTTTGCAAAATGGATTTTTTGGTGATTGATGCATTCAAAATGTATTCTTGTTTATATGTGGTTATAACTGAATATTGATCTTGGAAATAACAGCTTTAGACTCCCCCCCCCCCCCTTTTCACCAGACTTTCATGTTTGTTAGTTTGTTTGTTGTCATTTTTACCGTTTAAATGAATACAATACATCTGTCTTCTTATCCGCCAAGGTGAACCATTTTCCGGGCACAGGTTACATCACCATAAAGTCTATCTGGCAACGTCAGACATCAAGTACATTCCCAAGGCTTTCCAGATGCCTGACCAAAGAGATGCATTCCTAATGGAGGTAAATTGATTACTGGAATCAAATCAAATTGGTTGTGCATTATACTGGCAATCGAGTCATTGCCAATTTACAATATAGGTTGCTGGATTCCACCATAGTTTATTCAACAGTATCTTTAGAGTGCACTTTTTGATAGGTGAAAGCCCACATGTATGTAACTAGTAGGCTATATCCCTTCTGTTTTTTAATGAAATTTATTTTTTGAAGATGAAGTATGACCTACTATGCTGGGGAAAGAGTATTCAATTTTTTGTTGGCAAAGGTTTGCAGGTTAGTGCTATATGTTTGGTGTACTTTGAGAATGAAAGAAATGTAATCACGCAATAATTGCATGTAGATCTAAGCATGAATTCATGAGATATAACAATGAATGTATACCACACTTATGCATCCAGTGTTATTCCTTTATCATAACTGTGTATAATTTCAATTAATTTGTTAATGCTGAAATTTGTGATTCTCATGAAATATGTTGCTGCAAACATACCATTTCTTGTGTGAAGTATGCATGCAAATCTATTCACTAGTCAGGCTATATTGTTTACAAAATTGCTAAAATAGCTATCATGTAGGCTTCATTAGTTCCTAAGGTCAAAGGTTATATGATCATTTACTAGAATGGAAACGTGGGGATAAAAAGCTTCCCGCATGCAGTTTTTAATACTCCTACATAGCCCAGTATGAAGAGCATACTACAGTAGACTACAAGGTCAAATATATTACTGCATGCACAAGTGACATTGATGGATTTGTGTCTACTGTTATAGTCCCTCGATTTTGTGATCGATCATCTGACATTGTAATTCAGTCTTCATGATATTGCACCACTTTGACCGCTATGGGTGTAGTTCACAAAGGAGGCATAACTTGAAACATAGTGTCATGAAATATGGAAGGTTGTTTGTATGAAAATCTTATAAATTTGTAATTTTGTATATATTTATACATTTATCAAATAATTAATCAATTAATTTCTTTATTTGTTTATTTATTAATTAATCAATTTATTTATTTATTATTAATCTATTTATTTATTTAAAGTTATTCTATGTACTTATTTTCAGCTGTGAATTTTTAGTTATAGATTCTTTTTATGTGGCATATATTTTGTAGAGGTTGCAACCACCACTTTAAGCATTACTAGTGTGCTATTGTGTTTCACTTCAACTGATCAGAAATTATGTATACCAGGTATGTGATCACTATTGATACGAGAGACTTTACACCATCAGTTACTGGGTTTAGGAATGTAAGTTAATGGTGTGACTGCATGCCCATGTATTAGATTATGCCTTGTTTTGCACTAGACTAAGCATCCCTACTTAGTCACTAGATTTAAACTGGTTCTGTTGTCTTATAAGTAAAGGTAAATAGATCCACATATATTTAAATTATGCCATAAGTAAAGGTATTTGGATTTTGTCTTGCTTTTCACTAGACCAAGGCAAACAGAGACACCCTGTGGGTTCAGAAGAGCAGCTCTCATCGTGGCATCAAGGTCAAGTCAATAGATGGTAAAGAAACTATCTGTAACGTGTATTTATAACATGGTTGATGCGGAATGATGCTTCTAGCCCTCTACCAGTACTGAGGTCAAATGGGGTGGAAATTTGATGTTTGTGTATTGTAATGATGTTGTACCAAGAATTTTGTGTGGATAATGATTGTGTCTGTGATTTTGTTTGAAAATTAATTTAGATCATTATAATATATTCATACGTAAATGTATGAAGACTTGTTGTTGTCCTAATTGAAGGCAGTGGATCTCTTTTGCATGCCTAAAATTCAACATTGTGCAAAAGCACTGGTGTATAGAAGAATATCTCATTTAAGAACCTTTAGAAAAGTGTAGGAGCTAGAAATGCAGTTTTAGTGGAAATATAGTAAACGTTTGACTTGGATTTGTTTTTGGCATACAGTTCCACATATTTTACAAGTAGTACTAGTCTATTTTTAGACAGTGCATGTAGGTCCCTTTTACCTCCATGGTGTAATACACAAGTACTGTACACGCAGATGACCTTGCATTCCTTTCACTGTGTCTGATGCATTCCAACACAACATCTGGTACATGTATTACTGGTATTACATAAGTACGGTAAATCAGCCTGATATACCCACAGACCTACTGTAGGTCCATGAAATATAGTGAGATTTGGAACAGTATGCCTAGAACATACACTACACAACTATTGGTTTCTTGTGCATTTTGTAAAATCTAGGTGATTTCTGATCTTCAGATTTCACAGGCAAGTACTTTTTTTTAAATATCATAAGGGCATTAATAATTTTTTGCTGTATTATGGGAGGGTTGCAAATGAGATCCCCTACCTTTAAGTTGTGTGATGGGTTAAAACAAGATGATTATTTAATTAAAGTTATAAGAAACATGGCTAAATAAATCAGAATTTTCTATGAACAGTGCTGCCTAAGACTTGTATGACTAACACTATGTAAAATGTAAATTTGTTTGGGGCAGGCACATCATAACCTCCACAACCACTGCAATATACCACCACCAACAACCACTTCCATGCCCAACCACCACTAACAATAATCACCACCAACAACAAGTACCATCACCACCACCACCATCACGACCATCATCAACAACAGCAACCACCACCACCACCCCCACCCCCAATATCACCAAGCACTACCACAACTGTAAACCATCACCACCAACTATCAACACTAGCAACCATCACCACCACCAACCACTACAAACTACCATAAAACACCACCAAGCACTACCACCACCAAGCACTACCAACCACTGCTACCACCAAGTACCACCAAGCACCACCAACCACTACCACCAACAAGCACCACCAACTTCTACCACCACTAACCACCACCACTATAACCACCACTACCACCAACAACCACCACCAAAACAAGAAACATTTAATTGTGAGGTAATATTCCATCCATTCTTTATTTTTAGATCTAGATCTCTATGCTCCTAACACCTTCATCCAGCAGTACATCTCCAACCCCTACTTGATTGACGGCAAAAAGTTTGACATCGGCCTGTACGTGGTGTTAACTTCTGTCAACCCACTACGTGTCTACATGCTGGATGATGAGATGCTCATTCGGTTCTGTGCCCAGGACTACAATCCCATTGACTTTGCCGTTGTAGACAAATATGTCGTTGGGGATGATTACACACCAGTCTGGAAGGTGGGTATATGATATTTGACCCTTTAAACCCCTTTGTTTTAAATGAAATTTGCCAGTCTTGAAATATTTAAATCTTGACTGGAGTATGCCAGTTTCAGTTTGAGGTAAACAAACTTTTATTGACTGGTTGCAGGTATACCTGTGGCGTACTTTATCCTTGACAAAATATAAGTGGGTGTTGTCATTCTGAGCTGCAGATGTTTTTATGATGGGATGGGATGGAGGGAATGGTTAAAGATTTGATAGTAGGATCAGGTATACAGAGTAATGTTCAGTACTCTGTAATTGCCTGACATGCTTATTGGTTATTCTGTTCTATCTTCCTCATTTTGAAGAAAACATAGTCATCAGTTACCCATGATTGTAACATCATCTAGATTCTTGCATGGAACTTTTTCACCCATTTAACACAATTTTATTTCAATATTACATGCATTATCCATGCAACCCAGCAAGAGATATCTTATTCATAGTCTCCAATGGGTTAATAAATTTATATTTGAATCATTAAAGAAATTACGATGTGGCTATACTTCATATGGACATTAAATTTTGACTTTGTTTATTAACAGTTCTGATGTAATTCACATGTAAATACAAGACAAGGTTGATAAACTGAAAGGTAACCAGCCAATATACATAATTCATATATAAGGAAGTCAGGAAGTGTTATATTTGAATTATGGAGGTTTATTCTTGGTATATTTACTTGTTGTCCTAATTATGACCCTGAACTACAACTAAAGTTTGTGTGAAAATCTTTATTTCAATTTTTGTTTTGTGTACAGATGCCTTCCTTGCAGGACTATTATGTTGAATATAACTATAACTTCAAGGAAAGTCTTGATGCATATTGGAGATCAGAAGGTAAGTGAAAAACCCTGTTAAACCATGTCCTTTCTATTGTGTAATATTATAAAGGGATTTTTTTTTACCGTCTTTTTCTTCTATTTTCTTCTTCTGGTACTGTGCAGAACCTCTTTGGAGTGTACTCGCACAACTGATGAAAGGCTCTCATTAATACAGACAGTCTTAGCAATTAAAAAAAAAAAAATATTGTTTCAAGTCTATATATACAAGTTTAAAAAGTCTGGTACATGATTGAATGGCCAGTTGCCAAAGTCCACATTATTCTCCTGGAAGATGTCGACTAAAGGTGAGTTGATGGCGCTCAGGGGCAAGGAGTTCCACAGACGGATGGTGTCTGGACAAAATGTCCCCCTCAGCAATGATGTGCGGGTCTTAGGGATGATGAAACGTCAATATTCTTCAATGTACACAAATTACAAATCGCAGGTTGTTATTGAGTGTGTTTGTTTTGAACAGTGGGGTATAATCCAGATTTTTAAAAATGTTGATAACAGCTGGAGACATCCAGTGTCTTAGGCTGTTTAACCCTTTGACCGCGAATGTTGCAATTTTGCACATTTTGTACAATTAAATTCAACAATTGTAATAATTAGTTTTCTCCATTACGCTTGTATTTGAAAAAAGTAACAAGTGGCCATAATGCTTAAGCAACATTTATAGAATAATCACTAATATGAATTGTGCAATAAGGAAAGCAAGATCAAAAGAAAATAGCAAGATATCATCAATATTATCACCTCAGAATTAATTCAGCGTGTAAAGAGTTAACTCAACAACTCAATAGTTATCAAATAATGGGAAATCACATACACTTGTTTCAGCTACTAGTTTGACTTCTGATCTCATTGCCTTTACTCCATAGTTGTGTACATGTGAAACATTATTAGAAAGGCAGTTCAGAATAAACAAAAAATAATAATTACAGGAAAACAAGAGTGGGCAAAAAAATTGTTATTTCATGTAAAATTTAGTTGGAAAAATAATGCATTTCAAAATACATATGTACAATTATTTTACAATGTGATGTTCCATCTTTCTTTTAAGGAATTGATGTTAATGATATCTACACCCAAGTTTATGAAGCTGTACATGGTGTGTTTGTCAACAAATATCCACAACTTCTCAGTGGACTTCAAAGACATCAAAATAAACAGTAAGTCAATTTTTAAATTTAGTTTGATTTTCATTCTGTTATCACTTCTGTACCCCTTGGTAGCTGAATAGACTGCTTTATTTGCATAACGTATTGTAGTGGAAGTGGAATACTGAACTCAGAGTAAAAAGACACTTTATGTAATTTTGATATTACAACTGCTTTTTATTAACTCACCTGAGCTAAAGGCTCAAGTGAGCTATTGCGATCACTTTTCGTGCGTCGTGCGTAAACTTTTACACATTTTTAGCTTCTTCTTCCAAATGCATGATTGGATTTGGCCCAAACTTGGCAGGAATGATCCTCAGGGGGTGGGGATTCAAGGGTCCTCAAATGGTACACCTTGCCCCCCTGGGGGCCCAGGGGAAAGGCCCTAAAGGGCCAAAAGTAGGTACCGGTAGTTTTCAAACATCTTCTTCTCTAGATCCAGAAATAGTTTAGTTAAGCCACTTTGTGTGTAGATACCTCTATATGTGCTGAATTAATGTTCCTCATGACAATGCACAGGGTGGCCCCATTTGGCCCCTAAGGAGGACAAAAGTTTGGGGGTAGGGCCGTATGGGAATAACTCACATTCACATCAATGGATTTAGACCAAACTTAGTGGGAATGATCCTCAGGGGGAGGGGATAGAGGGTTCCTGGAATGGTACACAAGGCCCCCCTGGGGGCCCAGGGGGCAGGGACTAGGTAACTTTCTAACCACAAGACCATTTGTAACCAAACTTGGGTGGTAGATGCGTAACAGGGTCCTCATTGTTATTTGGGGGTCAAAGGTCATATATGTAGGTCAAAGGTCAAATGAAGTCAAATGATAGAATATTCCTGCAAGTTTCTTCTTTGGTTGGTATTGGCCCATTTGTGACTAACTTGGATGGTAGATGCTACATGTATAGTATAAATTGGGGTCAAGGTCACATAAGTAGGTCAAAGGTCAAATGTTAAGATTGTAGGGCATGCCTTGTTTTTATAAAAACAGATGTTAGAATTTAATTTAAGTTGGCAAAATCAGCTATATGGCATGGGGATGCAAAGTTTTCCAACTGGTTCATTTGGCTACGTTTTTGCCTAGATATCAGGCTCCAAGGGCCAAAACTATATGTATAACTGATGTTTTTTTCTATGGGTACCATAGAGTGTTTGCGAGACCTCAGGTGAGCGTTGTGCCCCCTGGGGCTCTTGTTTTGTCTTGTGGTGTGTACTAAAATTCAAATAATCCCCCCCCCTCAAAAACAAAACAAAACATAAAACTTGTTTTAAATGGTGTGCTTCCTCCTAAAACATCTTGCACAATATTCATCACCGGCGTGATGGCTTAGTGGATAGAGTGTCTGCCTCATGTGTGGAAGGTCGCAGGTTCGAGCCCCGGCCGGGTCATACCAAAGACTTTCAAAAATGGTACCTTCTGCTTTCTAGCCAGGCACTCGGCATTCTAGAACAGAGAAGGGTAATAATAACATTTATGTTATGCAGGGCCCGCTGGAACAGCAGTCTACCAGACTGAAGTGGCTACCCTGGGTAGATAAGGTGTTATTATGATTATGATTATGATTATTATTATTATTATTCGGTCAACTTCATAATTGAAAGGAACCAAACACAATGTGACATAATATAACACAATACTTATAAATGACAGATCCTTTCAAGAAAGTAACTAGTGGTATGTTTTTGTTTTTACTTTAAAAAATGTATGATTTCATTACAGAATGAAAATGAGTTTAATTATAATGATCTATTGATTTTATTTAATTTTTGATTGAATCTATTAATTCATCCATTCATTTATGTTTTCTGAGATTGGGGCTTAAGTATTAAATTGAAAATTCAAAATGAAGTTCAAGTGGGTGTATTATTGATCATACTTTAATAGTGTTATGTATGATCATATCATTAATGTCTGTGTTATTTTAATTTCAGTACATTCTTTGAGTTGATGAGGTTTGATTTTGTCTTGGATGAAGATCTAAACGTGTTCCTTATGGAGGTAATGGTAATCCTTATATTATTTATCAATCCAAGTCTGTTATAAAGTTTTGTTTAGTGCATGATATTTGTGTAAAATACCTTTGTTAAACTTTTTGAATACTAGATCATGAGTATTCAGATAAGAAATCTTGGTAGAAATGATTAATTGAAATTTGTTCCATGATTTATATTGCTTTGAAGCAGATATGGTGGGAAACACCCATTACTAAAAAAACATAAGCCATTGATAATCAACATTTAACTTGGCCCAATTTATCTTTCATTAAAAAAACGTTGCCCTGATCCAGTTTTCTATGTAAGATGAAATTTAAAATTTTAAATTAAATATTTTCATAATTTAGGGCTTACTTTATGCATCTGAAAATTTAGTTTGTTTCAGTCTTTTTGAATCTGACATTGCGGAGATGAAAGCAATGATGTTACCATCAACAACTAGGGCTGTTATCATTGAGAATGTTTTTATATCGGTAATTTGCTGAAAAAAATCTTGCCAATATTGACAATTGTTGACAATAATATAAGCCAAATCAACCATGGACACGCCGTAAAATATCATTAATTGACCACAGTGTTGCAATACATCATGTATCTGCACTCATGCATGCAGTTCACTGGCCAACTACACTATACATTTTACTGCTTTGTTGGTTGCTCGAAACTACCACCCTGTCAGCTATTAATGGTAAACACAGATTCACTATCGATAAACATGTATCATTAAGGGTCCAATAGGCCTTTTATCAATAATACTATCAAGAGAGGGTTTGTTGATAACAGCACTATCAACAAGTAATGTCCCTTATTATTTCCCACAGATGTAATTATTCCATATGAAAACAAATATATTTCTTACATCCTCTCATTAACATTTGATGTTGTGGGCTTAAAATCCATAATAGTTAGTTCAATAACCATGTTATCATTTGATATGAAGATGAGTATTTTCTTTACTCATGGAAACCAAGGTAATGGTTTTAATTTTATAACTCTTTAATCTGGTATTTTCTCTTATGTTCTTGTTTAGGTCAACATGTCACCTAATTTATCTTAAGCACACTTCTCCCAAAACAAGTATCAATAACACTATCAAGAGAGGGTTTGTTGATAACAGCACTATCAACAAGTAATGTCCCTTATTAATTCCCACAGATGTAATTATTCCATATGAAGACAAATACATTTCTTACATCATCTCACTAACATTTGATGTCATGGGCTTAAAATCCATAATAGTTAGTTCAATAACCATGTTATCATTTGATATGAAGATGAGTATTTTATTTACTCATGGAAACCAAGGTAATGGTTTTAATTTTATAACTCTTTAATCTGGTATTTTCTCTTATGTTCTTGTTTAGGTCAACATGTCACCTAATTTATCTTCAGCACACTTCTCCCAAAACAAGCACCTCTATGAGCGAGTTGTGTATAATGTATTAAGTGTGACTGGTGTAGCATCTGATATTCCTTTACGTCTTCAAAACAGGTATTCAGCCTCAGAAACTAATTACTCTTTTGGAAACTGGTATTTCCTTTATATATAGACTGAAGGTCTGGTAGATCAAAGGTTTGGTAGACCAAAGATTGATATCCCTGTGGATCAAAATTGTTAAATTCGTGAATTACTGAAGGTGAAATAGGCTGCAGGCCCTATAGACCAATAGGTATGCATTAACATTATACATACAAAGATTTCTGTTGCACATTAGAATTGGTGAAAATGCAAAGTGACTTTGATGTATCAGCCCTTGTGTCTGTCTAACCTTCAGTTTGTTGGGCTGAAGTGTCTTTGGTCTATCAGACCTTCAGTGTAATGTTCCTTAGGTCTATTGGACTGAAACCTTGGAAACTGGGACTTGGTGAATGTTGATTTACACTGTCAAGTTTAGTTATGGTATCATAGTCAATTTACCTTGTTGATTCTTGGACTATGGTTTAAACAGTTTGCATAAAATGTTAACAGCATTTGCTCATTATCTGTATGAATATAATTGAAGTGGATATATCCTAAAGAAAGTATAATGCTTTTCAAAAGTAGTATCATTTGTCTCATACTTTTGTTTAGCATATTTAGTGTGGTAGGCATCAGAACAATGTTCTAGCCAGTGAAGGTATGTTGGAGCTCATCAATAATGGGGTAATCTCATAATCTACCAATAGAGTAATGATTTCAGAGTCATTTGCTCATTGATTAAAGGGAAAAACACTATTGTTGGAGACAATTCAATGAGAAACTTGGCTCATAATTCAGCGCAAACCTATTTTAGAAGAACAAAAAGTAAAATACTTTTACTTCATCAGTGTTTTGTCCACAATATACCACACAAGGAAAACATGAGGTATCATTACATTGTGTCTTAATTTCTCAGTTATAATATAATCTTTGTTTCCCATTTTCCTCCCTCTTTCCATTGAAGAGGTCCTGATGAAAGGCAGATGCGAGTCAGTGACAGAGAGATCATGATAAAGTCTGAAGTCTGTAGTTCTTCACAGTGTGTGACCTGTGTGCCTCGGGTATGTCATTGCTGGCAACTTGTTTATTCTTCAACAGAAAAATAGTACCAATACTATAGGCAGTACATATTTATATCATTTCTTTATAGGTTTATGAGTGAGTCTTGCCATCTGTATATTTATCTGTCCATGTGCCAAATGTTAAGTATCAATATTTGAAAAGGAAAAAAAATACTGGATAGATTTGGTTTGAGTTTCTAATCAATATAACCAAAGGAACATAAAGTGACTTGTAAGTGTAAGCATACCTGCCAACCGTCCTGATTTTTCCAGGGCAGGTCTAGTCCTATTACAGTTATTAGGCGGTACAGTAAACAATAAAAAGGTTACATAATAAAAAAAATGAGATTAGAGTGCACATGAGAAAAATATTTGAAACAGCTGAACCAAAAGTTTTTTTAATGAGAAAAAGCATGAATAAAACAAACCTTTTGTTCCGGCACTCACCAGTGAATGCAAACACTGCATTTCCATTACAATTTGGGTGGTGTATTAAAATCACTATAGTAACCAATGCACTTGGTTCAGTAGTTTCATTTATTTTGGTCATGCATGTTCTCTTCTCATTATAATCTAACGTTTTCGCGTTGTTGAATGCACCGCCTAGTTTACTGTTATCAACCAGGAAAGCTGCCTGGAAAAAAGGGCCGTGAGGTATATGTGTAAAGTAGTCTCTCAACTCATCTGCTGCATACCTGCTACTTGATACATCTTTTCTCAGGGTTAAACATTTCTGCAACGGTCTAGCCTCCATCAGTGGGCGTCAAGCTTACTTTTATAGTTCAAAACTGATTCATTATATCTTTGTGCATTTTACCCCAATATTCTCTAGTTCAACGATATACTGCACTGCACCAGTTTATTGTAATTTTATTGTAAATTGAAATGTACTGAACGTTGAAATGATTGGAATATTCTTCAAAATAACCGACACACATTTTTAAGCAACTTCCAAAATACTCGTGCGTGTCTGATAAAGAGTTTGATGATGTAGGAGGATTTCTGGTGGACAGTAATGTATCAGCATATACCCCTATAGTCTTAACTGGGGGCGGTCAATTATCCCCCCCGCGCCTCGACGACATTTCGCGACCATGGCGCGCGCCGGCCCGTCCCGGTTGCCAAACATTTTCGACCTGCGTGCTCGCGTCGCCGACCCGCTTTTTAGCTTCAAGCTGCCATCTTTTAGACCCCATTCTTCGCGAAAATCTGGAGCATACCGTAAAAAAAAACGACGCTGCCCGGGCCGCGACTTTTTTGAGACATGCATGTCAACCCACAAAATTGCCTCAAAAGATCGTAAAACTGATTTTGGTGTAACAAAATCAAGGAAATCTGTGTTTCAATCTCAAAAATTCATACAATTTATCTGAGCTTATTTTGCTTTTTAACTGGTTGAAAAGACATTAATTTTATCTGTTTACTGATTTGGTCTAAAACGTAGTGTCCCAACAAATTCCATCAAAAAACAACCAGAAACACAAAAGGTCGAAAAATCAAAGACATACTTGAAGAAAATTCACAAACCAATTAAATACATAAGAAAACTTAATTGCCAAAATTTGCAATGTTTTGTAGATAATTGTTAAAATGTTCCACAATGAAATTTCACCAAAATTTAGCATTCTACATATACTATGAGCTGTATATAAAGTGATTATGGCAAAACAAAAATTTCATG